>JANHFO010001757.1:36253-47939 GCA_032468095.1 Pareas carinatus
CTAATCAAACTTCCATGAGAAGAATTATGACAAAGCTAATAGAACAATAAAAACAACGCTAGCCAAATAGTCAATTCCTGGGAGTTCCACAGTTACTATAAGCTCTCTGAAATAATTCAGTTTGATAAAATCAGAATTGATCAGCACCTTTGCTGACTAATAAATAAGGTGTAAGATTTCACAAACTTCAGTTCGCTTCACCAGGTGCATAGAATGGGGCAGGATTTAAACTGGAATGAGATGGAGAGAAAAGGCATGAGAAGGCACTGCTAATTCTGTGTGAGTATTTGTTGGGACCTATGATGATGTTGCTGGTGTGGATGTAGAGGCAAATGGACACTTGGGTTTGTTGGAGGGTCCAGTTCCCATGCTGGCACCAATGTCCTGTCTTTTCTTCTTGCTTGAATCTGCTTCAGGATAGCCTGCCAATGTGATAGATGCAACGACTTGCTCCTTTGGATTTTACTTAGGAGAAATGGACGGATTTTGCCCAAAATAATTAACAGACACAAGTTTGACATCAAGACTCAAAACAAAGACAAAGTCACATTAAAGCATTTCAGTGCCCTAGGACATTCTATAGCAGATCTATGGCGTCTATTTAAGAAAAGCAGGTTTTTAATAGCACTAGTGAACAGAGTGAAAAATGATTGAAGTCATATACATCAAAAGGTTTCAGGCAACCTCCCAAGATCTCAACAAACGTAATTGTTTCCCCCCCCCCACACCACAATTGTTCATGTACTTGTAGTCTGGTTCATGTGTATTTGCAGAATCAACCATCGGGACCTTCTCCTTTTTCCCATCTTTCCCCCTGCTTCATCTCAATTTAAATCCTACATCAGTCTAGCCACTTTGTACATCATTTAAAGAATTGAATCAGAGCTGGTGAACACTTCTAATTGTGACTAATTGCTATTTATGATTACTGTGATATTATATTATTATTCTTATTATATATTTTAGCAGCAAAGGACAACACTGTTCGAGAGTCCATGAGCAAAATTTATATAATTGTCTATCTTCCAAGTACCCCCTCCTCTCTCTGACTAGCTGTACTTTGTATTGTATGTATTTCTGATCCCTGGCATTTGTTACCATTCATTTTCTTCAAAATGAGGTGGAGGTTGCAGATAAAAGCCACAACATCCAGGGGCAGACAAGATGGAGCCTGTCAGATCTGGAAGTCAGCAGCAAAGTTATAATTACAGCAGAGTGGTATGAAGTGAGTTTTTTTTTTACAACTATAGATTTAATTGTCATCAGCTGTAAGGGAAGCTGAGGACTTCAGAGAAGGCAACAGAGAGTGATGGGTCAAAAGGACTCTTAACAGAGATGCTGGAGGTTGTGAGTAATTATTATGAATCTAAGCCACCAGCAGAATGGAGAGACCTCTGTCTTTGTCTTGTTTTGAGAAAGATTTCCTATGCTAACATGCTCTTTAAAAGGGGAAAAAAGTGAGATAACTTAAAAATGATTACTATGGAACATTTTGAGATCTGCTACCCTGATTTCTATGTCAGTGTGATAAATATTTAAAATCATTGGGTAATTTCTTTTTCTCTCTCTTTCAAATTCCCCCTCATTCATGAAGGTTAGTCTTTTGAGTCAACAATTATTTTTCAACTCAATCCACCAGTTATTTTGAATATTACATTGAAAGGAGAGTATTCTGAACATTGCCCTTAAACTTCTAGAATGAAGCTGACCGTTAGAAGAACAGAGACATAATTATATCCACCTAAATATTATATTTATATTTTGACATGGTTTTCTCTAGAAGAAAAGTCTGTGCATACTTGAGAGCAGGCAAGGTAATTTGCAGAAATGAACAATGGAGTTCTATGCAGCCTGATTGGGAAGTTGAAATAGTGGTACAAAACGTGTCCATTTTAGAATTTCCAGTTATGTGACAAAGTAACATAACTCTAAGTAAACAGCCATTAATTGTATATGTACAGGCTGACCATTTTGGAGAATGAAATCATTTATCCCATCATCCACAATACTTAAGTTTTACAGGATCCAATCTGGGTTGGTCATTGGGACCAAAGGTTTAGTTTTCTGAGCTTTCGCACTCATGCTGGAGTCCATCCTCAGGGAACTTCTCTATTACCAGAATGTGCCACAGAGAGAAGCTCCAGCATAGAATAGAATAGAATAGAATAGAATAGAATAGAATTCTTTATTGGCCAAGCATGATTGGACTCACACAAGGAATTTGTCTCCGGTGCATATACTCTCAATGTACGCACAAGCTACAAGTGACATACCACGATCATAATCATAGAATACATCCATCATGTCATAAAACATTCATCATGTCATAAAATACATCAATCATATCATGAGATTCATTTTTGTGATGGGCATAGAACAGATAATAGTGAAACATTCCTACTAGGTAGATTAACAGTGTTGAGGAGGTTAGTTGTTTAGTAGAGAAATGACATGAGGGAAAAACTGTCCTTATGTCTAATTCTTTTGGTTTGCAATATTCTATAGCAATGTCTGGAAGGAAGATGATGCAACAGACTATGTCCAGAATGTGAGGGGTCTGTGGCTATTTTTTCAGCCCTCTTTCTGGCTCATGCAGTGTACAGGTCTTCAATGGAGGGTACATTTGTAGCAATTATTTTTCTGAAGTTTTAATTATCTGTTGAACTCTGTGTCTGTCTTGTTTGGTTGCAGTGCCAAACCAGACAGTAATAAAGGTGCAAATTACGGATTCAATAATTCCTTTATAGAACTGTATCAGTGGCTCTTTGGTTAGCATGTGCTTCCTGAGTTGGTGCAAGGAGAACATTCTTTTTGTGCTTTTTTGATGACATTTTTGATGTTAGTTGACCATCTTAAGTCATGAGATATTATAGAACCTAGGAACTTGAAGGTCTTTACTATTGCTGTTGTGTTATCTAGTATTGTAAGAGGTGATAGAATAGAAGAGCATCTCCTAAAGCCAACTATCATTTCTATAATTTTGAGTGAGTTCAGCTCAAGATTGTTTCAGCCACACCACAAGGCTAATTGTTTGTAGGTAGGTTTGTCATCTCAAATGAGACCAATCATGGTTGTATTATCTACAAACTTCAGTATTGTAACAGAGGAATCCTTTGAGATGCATCATTGGTATATAGAGAGAAGAGAAGTGGAGAGAGCACACATCCTTGGGAGGCTCCTGTGCTGATTGTACAGGCATCTGATGATGTTTTGCCTAGCTTTACCTGCTGCTTCCTGTCTGTTAGAAAGCTTATAATCCATTTGTAGGTGTGGGCAGGCATGGCTAACTGGGTCAGTTTGGTTAGAAGAATATCTGGAATGATGGTATTGAATACTGAACTGAAATTCAAAAAGAGGACTCTTGCATAGATCTTTGGAGATTCAAGAAGATGTTGAAGTATGTAGCGTAGAGCCATATTAAAAGCATCATCTGCCAATCTGTTTGCTTAGTAGGCAAACTGCAAAGGGTCTAGCACTTGATCTGTGATGGTTTTCAGGTGGACCATCGCTAACTTTTCAAAGGTTTTCATAACTACAAATGTCAGGGTAACTGGAGTCATTCAGCCCCTTGATGGTGGATTTCTTCAGCACTGAAATGATAGTGGATTGCTTGAAGCAAGAAGGAAGATAGCACATCTTTAGCGATTTATTAAAGATGTGGGTGAAGATTGGGGCCAGTTGGTTAGCACAAGCTTTCAGGCAGGCCAGAGTTACTTTGTCTGGACCTGGTGCTTTCCCCATTTTTTGTCTATGAAATAGGTCTCGCACAGCCTTTTCTGTCATCATCAGAGAAGGGTTGCTCAAAAGGATTGGGCCTGTCGTGGGAGGTCTGGCTGTTGGTGGTGTTTCTGGGGTGGAGGTGGTGGTGATAGTTGGCAATGATTTTCTCTCAAACCTGCAGTAAAACATATTCAGGTCATCTCTCAGTTGTCGTTTTGTGAGTATGAAAGCTCAGAAAACTATGATCCTGGTGACCGACCCAAACTGAATCCTGTAACATTATCCTGGGACACATATATATGTCTTCATTCGTGACTTAAGTTTTATTTATATAGTAGTCTTCTATAAAAAAAAGTTGGCATGTTTTCTCTTATATTGTTTACTAGCAATCTGTACCCGCGCTACGCTATGGGCTTAGTATTGTGGGCTCCGTAAGCTCTGCGGGTCCCGAAAAAACGATCTGCGGGCCTGGGGGAAGCTTCTAATGAAGGCCGGAGGCCTCTCTGGAGAAGTCCCCCAGGCCCGTCAATCATTTTTTAGGCCCGCGCGGAGCTCAGGGACACTTCTAAGCAGGCCAGCCGACAGTTCTAGAGGCCTCCCGAAGCTCCGCGGGGGCAGAAAAAATGATCAACAGGCCTGTGGGACCCCTCCAGAGAGGCCTGCGGCCTTTATTAGAAGCTCCCCCCAGACCTGCAGATCATTTTTTGGGGCCCGCGGAGCTTCAGGAGGCCTTTAGAATGGGCAGCTGGGCTGTTCAGAAGCGTCCCAGAGCTGGACAGGGCCCGAAAAATCGATCCGTGGGGCTGGGGTAAACTTCTAATCAAGGCTGCAGGCCTTTCTGGAGGAGTCCCCCAGGCCCGTTGATCATTTTTTAGGCCCACGTGGAGCTTCGGGAGGAGAGGGAGAGTGGAGAGAGGGAGAGTAGGGCCTGACCTACCTACCCTGCTGCTCCTTGCCTTGCTGCAGCCGCCTCCACCATGAATTTTGGAGAAATTGCCTTTGCATTTGAATTGTGGATGCCTCTTTCCACTGTGTCCTCTGATTGGCCCAGCACAGGTTGGCTCCTCCCCTTTTCACTAAACCTGAAATAACTTCTTTAAAAATAATTTCTGTTGATAAATTTTAGTTGTATTCTGCTCCTAGATGGGAATCCAAGATATGTATGAATTTTCAGTACTGTAGCTTTTATGGTTTCTGAGAAATAGCGGCGAGTCAGACGTCAGTGAGTGGGAAATGAGTGATCGATGAATCATTTTTGACAAATATATCTATAGATTACTCATCCAATTTATTTGTTTCTTCAGTCTTCATACTTCAGAAGAGTTTAACATTTTCAAAAGATTGTTAGAATTATGATCTTCTTGACAGTGATCTTGATATACTACTTTCTTGTAACATTATTACATTTCAGGAAATGGCATCACTTTTGTTTTGTGAGCACAGATTTTCTTTGTTCCCTAAAGTTTGTAGTCTTCATTGCATTTATGTTTGGTGTGCTAAATCCCATTGAACTTAACAGAAAATATAACATTGTAGCATGACTGGAACTGATGAGCATTGACAGAACATAAACTTTGGTCATTATGAACAAGTTTTATATTTAGCCAGTGAAGCAGCAAGTAGCCTTTATAGTCTCAATTTCATAATGAAATAACAGGATATCTTGGTAGTGGGGATCCTAGAGATTTTGATGAATTTGTAGGGAGAAGATAGAAAGAGGGGTACCGATTACAGCTTATAGACTGAGACATTCATCCCTGAGATATTCATCTACAAATTACCCTGGAAAGTGGTTCAGGACTCTGAAATCTGTGGGTCTAATTGCATATAATATAGCAGCACATTACGAAGGCACCAGTGAAGAGCATGTCTTCTGATTCCTTAAAATACTGGGTAGAGTTATGCCAACTGTAGCAGAAATCTTAACAAAAATGTTAAATTTTTATGTTATCTGTACACCGACCTGAGTCCTCCGAGAGAAGGGCGGTATATAAATCTAAATAAATAAATAAATAAAAAATCTATTGACAGAACCTGACTAGTTGTGGCAGAACAAAATCCCAAAGCAGTATTTGAACTGAAAACATGTTTATGAAGTTGGTTAACATCATTACAACCCACTGGGATGAGGTGGAACAACTTATTTTTGATAGTTAAACTTTCAAACAGAACATCTTGGAGCTAGTGCCACCTAGCTGGCTATTACTGCATGTAGAAATGATGATGGCAGGAACCTCACCAAGCAGCAAACCAAGGGTTAATTTGTCTTTAGCTTTAACAAAAAAGGGGAAAAGGGGAAAAGGGGTGGGGTCACACAGAATGCAAGCCTAATTAGAACCCTGCATAGCTATTGCCTAGCAACCAAAAGAAGTCAAGGAATTTTTTGAACTGTTTGTATGAAGAAGCATGTAATAAGAAGCATCTTGGCATATTGTATGCTTGTATCTCAGTTGTGATCTGGATCGATTCTGTGGAGAGCTCAGTTTGAAATCTACTTGGCTTTGATGTGTTGAGTCTGTTTGATTTTCAAAACGAATGCAGCCTGCCAGTTCTTAACTCATTGGATTCAGTCTGCATATTTGGAAACCACTCTGCTAATACTACACCTTACCCTTTCATCTTCATTTTCTACTTAAGTTTAACTTTATTTTGAATATGCATAACGTCATTACTGTATCACAATTTTGGCCTATGAAATAATTATTTTTGCCACTCTGTCAGTAATTCTACAGTGAACCTTTAGCATTGTTTGCTATTCTCACACAGTAGCTTTATCAGAATCAGACTCAGAATTGGACACACAAGGAATTTGTCTCCGATATACATGCTCTACACCTACCTACATACAATAAACAGACTGTGATTGCAATCAAAGATACATTCATAATCATAAAGTACATTCATCTAGTCAAGTACATATAAGCATAAGATACGTTCATAGTCATAAAGTGCATTCATCTTGTCATGTTCATATAAACTGCAATCAACAAACCGCAATCTTAATCATGAATACAATCATAATCATTGATTCCATTGATAAGAGAATAGAGAAGAGTGATTTCTTTACATTTGCTGCCCGCAGGGTAGGTTGAAGGAGCATTGCTAGATGATTGTCTACTACATGTAGTCATCTCATAGGCCTTAGGCAGGGACACCTGACTTTTCTTGAAGTGAGATTTACAATTGGATTTGGAGACAATGACTACATTCTGAAAATAATCAGGATCAGGATAAAAAACTTGATTTAGTTTAATATAATCTTAATCTAATTTATTTGACTAGAGTTTATACAATTGCTTAATGTGATGGGTATCTCAGAGACAACATTTGGAGGTGCTCTGGATAGGTGAGTGATTCTAGTTTGGTTCTAGCAGAAGGAAAACACTTTCTTTCTGCTGAGGACCAGGACCCAGGGACAACCCAGTAGATGGAGAAATGTGGGCAAAACATGTGGGCAAAACAGGGATAACTGAGCAAGCCTTTAGTTCAATTAAAAGAATAGCCTAGAATGCAGCATGGTTAGACAATCGATCAGGGGTGCCTGAGGAATTCTGGGAGTTGAAGTCCACAGGTCTTAAAGTTGACAAAGTTAGAAACTCTTTCAGTAGATGTTATTTTAAATGTTTTCAGCAGTTTTGAAACGCTTACCCTTGAAGAAAATGTTTTCTGGATTGAAACGAGAAAAAAAAGGAAAATTCTATTGCTTCCTTTACAATATTTCCTCCCCAGACGTAAGCAAGGGCCAACTGGATTGAAGGAAAAGAAATACAAATCTCCAAAGGTATTTCACTGCATACACCACAATGTTGCATAGTTGCTATCAGACTTCATAGTTTTTTTATGATATTGAAAGGAGGCATTGAAGAAGAAGGTGCTGAGAGACTTGAAGAGGTGAATATGACTGATCGTACTGTGTGATGATGCTTCCAAACTACAACTTGCAGTACTTCTTATCATTGATGATGCTGGTTGGGTCAACTCAAAATTGTGGTTCACAACTTTTGGAGAATCCCAAGTTTTTACTTTTATTCCCCCTTGTCAAGAGAGAGAACTTGCTCAGTCAGGAATGGTTCCCAAATCTGTCAGAATCTAGTAGAGTCCTATGTTAGTTTAGTTTTAAATTTGTCTTGCCTCATAGTGTAGCCAATTCACTAGAAAATGCTATTGTGTGTAAGCCTTATCTGTATTTTTTTTAAAAAATGATGGTCTGTATATATATTTATGTCAATGTAGACAATGGAATGTATGCAATATATATTCTATTCCATAATATCAACATAAGATGGTTACCGAATCATAACTCGAGGCCAATTTTTTGATGAGAGAAGTGCCATAATTTATAAAACAAATGGATACATTTGTATGTGGGACGGGAAGCTTTTCATTTTGAGTCAGCGCAAGCAAAAGGTTCACATCCAACCATTTACAAAAACCAGCCATTTGTTCTTGGAGATCTGCCAAACGAAAGGCACCGATAAAATTTTTCTCACCAGGCAGGTTGTTGCTACTGATAACTGGTTTGCGGTTGGTCGGATTGGATGCCGCCCCCCCCCTGCTAAGTAACCATTTGGCAAATCACAGCATTCGCCCACCTGTATGCCCCCAGATGATCAAACAGGACAGAAGAATGAGTCCAAAAGTGCAGGATTTCTGAAGAATTATGATCCAGACAGTTTTGCAGAAGTGGGAGAAAAGTACCGGAGTAGCATTCATAAAAGTAGTGCGGTGGCAGAGACATCAAGGGAGGGGAAGAAAAAAAAGCATTAAACAGTTATTTAGGCTTTTTCTAAAGAGGCCTGTCCGTGTGTAGGCCACCCATGAACGATTTGCCTATTGTGCAGACAGCTGGCCCTGGAAAAAAAGAAAAAAAATCCAGATCTGGCTTCTGCTTATATTTATTAAATCTGCAGGAAGGATCCATCCATCACAACAATGGGTTTAAAGTGTTTGCTGGGTGATGGGAAAGTCCCATAAGCAATCTTTGAAGTGTCTTTTACAGAAGGTAAACATCTGAGGAGCATAAAATAGCTGCTCTTCTTTCCAATGAGTAACCTTGTCAAAGAGCCTGGAAGGGAGCGTGAGGGGGAAGGGGAAGCCCTGTTCTGAAAAGGAAAAGCAATAAAGGATGCCTTATGACAGCAATTTGCACATTTACTGCTCTTTGATATGTTAACTAGATTTTGTAAAATGGAATCTTTTGTCTTCTCTGAGGTCGTTGGGCAGAACAACGTTTTTTGTGGGTCGGTAATGCATCTTCTAATTAATAACTTAACTTTGGGTAGCCTCAGTAAATCAGTCGGGTTTTCATTACGACGGGGATATGCACAAACTGCTACACGTACAGGAGGGAGAAAAAAAAGAGAAGAAATCCTCATAACGTGGGGGTCATTATTTACCGCATGCCCAGAGTCAAGTGAATTGGATTGAATAAAAGGGGATCAATAGGTTAGGAGGCCCCTTTCAGTGTCCTCTACAAGGTCTTTAGGAAGCTTTGATTCTCAAAAACAAAACAAAACAAAAATCTTTTCCATTCGGAAAATTAGTGAGGCAGAAAAGCAGCTTCTTTTTTTTCTCGATGACCACAGCAAGTGTGGGTCACTTTTTTCCTGCACACATCAAGAGAGGAAAAAGGGCAAATGTAATCCTATAGATGCTTACGAAGATTTCATTTAGCCGTATTTCAATGGGAAAGAGGAAGCTCGTCTTCCAATAAATCTCATGTTCACTCTCAGGTATCTCCAGATGGATGTGGAAAGGACAACTTTTGGAAAACTTCAAGGATCACTTCCAAACTGGCATAAATAAGATGAGAACTTCCTGATGTTTAGGACTACAATTTCCATAACACGACACTGATCTTTTTGGACAAGGGCTTATAGGCATGTGGGGAACACTATCTGAGAAGCACCAAGTTAATTTCTTCTGGATTCTAGCTATCATAGATGATGTTCAGTTAGATGTAATGATAGATAATGCATAGAGGACACTCCTATGTGATGTAAGGATAACTATCAGGGACAAGGATTAACCAATAGAGGATAATATTTGTAGCTCAGGGTTGAAAGGAGTTCTTTTTTTTAAAAAAAGTTATATACCACCCTTCTCCCCGAAGGGACTCAGAGCGGTGTACAGCCAAGTAAAACAGAAACATATCAAGCACAGTTTTAAAAAATAATTAAAAATACAATATATAAAAGTGGCTAAAATTTAAAACCGAGATTTAAAACCAATTTAAATTGGTGACTTCTGAGCTTGTTTGTTTTCTTGCAGATGTTTCATTACTCAAACTTTGTAACATCATCAGTGCTAGTAGACTAGATAATGAAATGTCTGCAAGAAAACAAGCAAGATCAGAGAGCACCAAGAACCCCACAAGGATTAACACATTTCTTCTAAATTACATGGATCCCCATGCTATAGAGTTGTCTCTCATGTTACTGCTCACCCTGTCCTTATTAAATGCCACCTCTAAACACATGAATGTTTCTTGGTTACTCTGATTTTTTAAATAAAAAAACACCATAAAGTTGGAATGGTTATGGATAGAGATATCCTCTTCAAGAAGATAGTTATCATGGGTAAACATTATTTAAAATCGATGAATCCTTCTGTCCTTCTGAATTAATGGGAGAAATGCCCTGAATGCACTATTTCCACAAATCTGTAAACTCATCAGGCCTAGATCTTCTATCTACAATAATTTTGGAAACCTGGTGATGAAGTCAGATTCATACAGTCTCAATATCTGTTGCCTTTGGTATCCTTCAAGGTTGCAATTTAATCATCTTGTTGCTGTGAATGAATGGGACATTTTTTCTCCTTTCTTTCTGTCTCTTGCATCATCGATGTCCTTGACTTGAGTCTATAGAATTGTTCTCTAATTTTGTTGATTTATCACCTCACGAATGACACAATACATATTATTTTATTTTACATATTAATTAAACACATTTACATGGCTGCCCATTTCATAAAAAGCAACCCTGGATGGCATACAACAATAAAAAAACAAATAAGTAAAAATTGTGATAACATATTAAAAATCATTATTAAAAATACAAAACCACGACCTTCTCTTGTCTTGTACAGGAAGGTCACTATTATTATTATACAAATCAGAGGGACAGAGTAAACAGGCCAACCTCAGTGAATCCATCTAAAAATATTTCTGGTTTCCTGGGACCCCCAGGCTTGATAATATAACCAGGGCTTGAGGGATTCCTGGAATGATAGAGGAGATGAAGCCAACTTGACTTCAAGAATTGGAGGAGAATGTTCCATAGGGTGTGTGCCACAGCAGAGAAGGTCCACCTCCTGGGACCCACCAAATGGAAGTCCCTGGCAGATGGTTCTCACAATATGTCTTCTGTGCCAGATGTAATGAAAATGTTGATGTAATCAGGACTTTTTTTTGTCATTGAACACACTGGAACTGAGTTCCGGCACCTTTTTTTGCTCTTGAGGCAAAAGCTCAGCTGGGGAGGGTGGAAGGAAGAGCCTCTGAAGGATCCAGCCAAACTAGCCCTGAACAGTTGCTGTTGGCTAGATTTGCATGAGGATTTCCAAATGGGTGAAAAATTGTGTCCTTCACCCCTCCCCAGCTAGATTTTTCCAAACGGGTGAAAAAAGGTGCCGTAACACCATTCTGGTGCATTCCATTACAAAAAAAAAGCCTTACATGTACCGTATTTTTCGCTCCATAGGACGCACCTGACCATAAGACGCACCATGTTTTTAGAGGGGAAAAACAGGAATAATATATATTTTCCTGCTTTCCTGCTTGAGAGAGAGAGAGAGATTGGTAGTCCAGCCGTTTATGAGTGACTGCAGCTCCCGGGAGTCGGGGGGGAGTGCTGAGAGCCGCTCCCAAATGCCTGGAATGGATGGCGGGGGAGCAGCCGCTCGGCTCCCTCCGCCATCCATTCCATCCATTTGTGAGCGGGAGTCGGGGGAGCCGAGAGTTGCT
>JANHFO010001757.1:48039-59475 GCA_032468095.1 Pareas carinatus
ATGGATGGTGGGGGAGCAGCCGCTCGGCTCCCCCCGCCATCCATTCCAGCCATTTGCGAGCGGCTCCTAGCTCTGTATTTGCACCATAAGACGCAGATACTTCCCCCCCTTTTTTTTTGGGGGGGGGGGGAAACTGCGTCTTATGGTGCGAAAAATACAGTAATCAGGGAGAGTCATTCCTTCAGATAACCGGTTCCATGCCATGAAGCACTTTAAATAGACTTGTAGATTTCTAAAAGATTTCCCCATTATTATTTGAAATAAAATGAAAAAGAAGAAGAGTGGCTTTATTGAAAAGGAAATACACTATTTTTAAGGGTTCAGCAATGAGAGTTTCCATGTCACCAGTGTTCGATCACCAGCATTTGTCTTTTTGTATCCCAGAGCAATTGCATAACTCTAATATTGACCTTAACTTGAGCCCTTTGCTTCTCACCCTAACAGCCAAAAGCATTAAAAAATGTGTGTTTACTTAATTCGTTCTGGCATGCAATGTAATTACAAACCGTTTGTTTTCTCTCTTGTGAAATATGGGCTGGAGAGGGAATAAAGTAATGTGGAAAATTAACATTGTGATGCACTGTATAGTGGAATAACACTAAAAACACTTAGCCCAGTTAGTACTGGAGTTTGTGTGGAAGAGCAATAAAGCACTAAACGTCTCTTTCTCAACTATATTTGCATAATCTTCAGCTGCAGTAAAATTAATCAGATCTATCTAAGTACAAAAAGAACACTAAGAAATGGTTGAGATGAATGAACAGAATTGGACTTCTGCATGATTCAGAGTTACATTTGTGCACTTGCTGAATCTTAAGCATAATGGAGAAGATGATCATAGCTCCTCGCCTCC
Source organism: Pareas carinatus (assembly GCA_032468095.1). Classification (NCBI taxonomy): domain Eukaryota; kingdom Metazoa; phylum Chordata; class Lepidosauria; order Squamata; family Pareidae; genus Pareas; species Pareas carinatus. The sequence continues at coordinate 48,893 of JANHFO010001757.1, forward strand.
ATATAAAATTCTTTCTTGTGGCTCAAAGGGTAGAGAAACCCATATAATGCCAAACAAAGGCCCCAAGATGGCGTTGTTCTGTTGGATCTGACGCTTCTTGTATCGGTTTAGCTGTTTCCTCATTACATTTTCACGGAGAAAACATATATATGTGGTTGTAAAGGATTGAAAATGTCTCGATGGCACATAATCACCCCTCAATTTGAGTTTTGTTCCATACTTGATTTTGAACTCTGAAGTAGTCTTGGAATGAAGAAGGGGCCCCAGGTTTAGTTCTTAGGCACCACAAATATCCATTCGGCATAGTCAAGGTACAGCCTAGCTCACCTTGTAGGTCTATTGTACAGATTGCATGAGCGGACAAAAAAGAATATATGCATAGCTCTCCCTTCCATTGATACTTCTGGATCTTTAGTTGGTTTTAGTGTCATCGTTTATGACAGATGGGGTTATGGTATTGTGAGAACTGTAATCAAAGTAATCTGAAATATACCACAAGCTAAATGATGAGTTGAGATATCAGTTTGGAGTGTTCTGCTAATAGTGCTTCAATCAATTAATCAGAATAGAGCTGGAAGGAACCTTGGAAGTCTTCTATTCCAACCTTCTGCTCAATCAAGAGTCTCTATATCATTTCAGACAAGTGTCTGTCCAGTCTATTCTGAAAGATCCCCAGTGATGAAGCACCCACAACTTCTGAAGGCAAGCTGTTCCACAGTTTAATTGGTTTCATTGTTAGGAAGTTTCTCCTTAATTCCAGGTTGCTTCACTCCTTGATTGGTTTCCATCCATTGTTTCTTGCCTGCCTTCTGGTGCTTCAGAAAATAAGTTGACCCCCTCCTTAGTGATCTTTGGTCTCTTCTGGAATATGATTCCTAAAAGGCAGTGACGAACCTCCTATTCTCTTTTCTTATTGGGCAAATCCATAAACAGGAAAATTGCTTCAAGTAGGTGTAAAACAGATCCAGCTAAGCCCCGGCTTACATCTACAATTGATTCCAAAATTTCTGTTGCTAAGTGAGACAGCTGTTAAGGGAGTTTTGCTCCATTTTATGACCTTCCTGGCCGTGGTTGTTAAGTGAATCACTGCAGTTGTTAAGTGAGTCATGTGGCCATTAAGCAAATGCAGATTCTCCCACTGACTTTGCTTGTCAGACGTCGGCTGGGAAGCTTGCAAAAAGCGATCACATGACCCAGGATGCTGCAACTGTTATGCATACATACCTATTGCTAAATGCCTGAATTCTGATCATGTGTCTTCTGGTGATGCTGCAATAGTTATAAGTGTGATGATTAATCATAAGTCACTTTTTTCACTTCAGTCACTAAATGAATGGTTGCAAGTTGGGGACTATCTCTATTAAGTATTGTATTATTGATTGAATTACATAGGGATGTGAAATTTGGAAGTGGGTAGGAGTAAAATCATGTATTGCTCAGTGACAAATTAAATATGACAGGAGATAAAACCTAGATATAAAAAACATAGAAGAACAAAATAAAATGATACATTAGTAAAACCAGAAATTTAGGAAAGTAGGTTTCTGTGTAAGATGATGTCAGTGGAGAGAATTTTGTTGACTCTCCTGTGGTGGTGGCATTAGGCTTCTTATCTGGGAGCAAGGAATAAATAAGATTCTCCTCAAAACAGAAGGACTTTTGTTGGATGATGGAAGTATAAGTATATATTGACTCAGAAATATAATTAAATCCAAATGCAAAATAAGAACCCTGACAATCTGGGTCCTTATTTTAGTGAGCTCGGAAGGATGGAAGGCTGAGTCAACCTTGAGCTGGTCAGGATCGAACTTCTGGTAGTCGACAGAATTCGCCTGCAATACTGCATTCTAACCACTGCGCCACCAGTACAGTATATATATGTGTGTGTATATTCAGAATATATAATTTCTAAACTGCCCATTTCTCTCAAAACATGCATCTATACAATCCAGACCAAGACATGCACTATTGAATCAACCCAAGCAGCCAACTAGCAAATTACCTTCTCCCACTGAGGGTGCAATAAGAACTCACCAAACAAACCTCAGGCAAAGTACACAAGTCTAATTTGCACCACTGACTACTGCCTCTGGGTGATTATCTTTTTCCATTCCTCTAGTTAGTTTCCCCCAAAGCTAAAAGGTGAGTTGAAACAGTCTTTATCTCATGGGAATGTCTTTCATTCTTACCTGAATCCCAGAGACATTCTGGGAAAGAGAGTGTTGCATTATGCCAGTGGTTTCTGCAAGTGGAGTGGAAAATATCAAGATGGAGGTTGATGCAGTGTGATCAAAGTCATGCCCCTTTGTACATGTGAGTCCCTTATAAAATGGTTGGGGTTTCTGTCTAGTTGCCAATACTGTGATTTTTTTAAAAAAATCCCTCCATCGACTTTGCTGTGTTACATTAACCTTGCAGTTAACTACTGTGGGAAGAAAAATCTGGTCTGGTTCCAAGAGATAGATGCTGAAGAAATGAATTGGAAGCAGCTACATGAAAGGAGGTCTCCATTTTATTTAGTAGCCAGAGACAAACAGCAGCATGTCTCTTGGGTAGCTGACAAAATGGGGTTGTGAGTAGGTGAGTTTTTATACATTCTTTGGGGCTTTGTGAATGGAGGTATCTGTTCTTGTGCAAGAATGTGTTCCTATGGGGTCATGTAGGGGTCATAGCTGGCTCTGCAGGCAAAGGGGAAATTCAAATCTTACATCTTTGCCTGTGTTAGTTAATCTTAACTATTGCATTTCTTATCTGGAGTTCCTGGCTGTGCTTTGCCTATGAATAGAGTGGCCCAGTTTTCTGAATGGATTAAAATATACATACTTTAAAAAAGGCTGCTTTCTGCCTTTAAGATGTTTCCCCTCTTCTCTTCACAGGGAAAATATTCTGTGCTGCTTCTTTTAATATTAGGAATAAAGAATATTGTATTCTGGAGAGGGGGAGCTTCCCACACTACCAACTTAGAAAAAATTAATTTAAGCATGGACTTTCAAGTATAGTATAGCCAAGTTGGGGCACTGCGGAGGGGGGAGATGAAGAATTAAGGGGGGTATTTACCCCCTTTTGGGGATGACAGCCATTAGGAATTTTGGTAGCATTTGAGGAGTAAATTCGCAAAATGACTGACAAGGTGGCATTCCTTTTACAAAACATCAAAGAGAACTAGCTCCAGTGATCCAGGAAAAATGGGTTGCCGCTTTAAGGAATCCTTTTCCTGTTTCCTCAAGCATATTTTTGTCTTTGAATCTAAAACGATGTACTGGCTTGTTTAGTTAAATCCTGTCAGGCATCCCTTCCCCTGTTTAATATTTTTGTGATCTTGGGTGTTCTTGCAGGACTGTCTTAAATTTTTTAATCCAGACTGCTGTTTCTACCTAAAAAAGCAACCTGACTTTCTCTTCTCTTGCCCAAGACAGTCCTGTTATTCTAAAAGAAAAAAAACCCTTATATTTCTTCCCATAGAACTAAATATGAAATTTGAAAAGCTACTTTTAGGAGAGAAAGATAGCAGTATCTTTAGCTTCCCTTTGTCTTCTTCTTTAAGGCTGAAGGTGGGAAAGTCATTAGATTAACCTCTCTTGACAGGTCGGGCTCAGCAAATATTCTTAAAAATAACTCTTACAGTAATTTATGACCTTTTGGGAGCATAATCAATAGTACTAAGACAAGAGGCAGCCAGACTGTGCTTCTAGATAGGAAAAAGTTTCTTGTCTTTGTAATGTTTGCATTCTGTCTGGCCTCATTGCATACAGGCAGTGATATCATAGCCCAGCTACTCAATCAGATTTGGAGACATACATTTTTATTGTCAATTTACTGTCTCCTTCATACAGTATCTGATTCCAGAAGAAACCGGTGTGCAAGCGTGATGGCAAAAGCAAGGAGAAAGCTACACAGACCAATTCTCTGTCTATTGTCTCCTCTTTTAATCACCCAATACAGAGCCATTTTTGCAGGCTCAATAGGGTGCCAAGAAAGATACTGACCTTGTCTTTTTAAAAAAATATAAATGAGATTCTAGCAGAAAGATGACCATTCCACATAAAATAACACACAGCTTAGAAATGCCTGGACAAATGCAATTTTTCCTGAATTGTTGCAATAGCTAGACTTGACTAACTACCATGTGTCCTTACCTTTAGAACATAAGTTTGCAATTTTACAGGAAACAGGAAATATCTTGCCAATAACCTGGTGCATGCCTCATTTCTACAGCCTATGTGAGCTTTTAATTATGGCTTCGATTTCTCCTTAGTTCATTTCCCCCCCTTCTAACTCTGACCTTTGCCGTCCTTTATTTTCTGATGGTTCTACTTTGCCACCTAGAACAGACCTTGGCATTTTACAGCCCTCAGGCTACATCTGACCCTTTGGCTGTCCCTGTCCAGCCCATGCGAGGTCAACTGTGCAATATTTTATTTTATAAGCAATTGCAGGCAATTGTTCTGAAATTTCAGTCCAAAACTATTTATAGTCTTGAAAAAAACATCATCACAATTAAAAAGAGACCATGAACTGTGAAATTCAAACTGTGATAGCTTGAATACTACTATAATTAATAATCTATTTTCTGAATTTTGTATCAACAGATACTTCCTTTCCACAGGCTACTTTTAATTTGAATTAAAGAGGTAACTTTCATTTTCTTAACAAAGATATTCAAAAAACAATCCATTGCTGACAGATAGTTTCCTGAGGTGGCGAGAGTTAGAATAATAATAATAATAAAAAATCCACGACATCACACCAGCCCAGCTAATTGTTCTAAGAACATTCATGAAGTGTACAATTTTAATATCTAGTTCTTAATTTCGGGTTTTAAAATATTGAAAAGTGTGTGTCTTCAACTTCCCAATGAGGCCAAAAGACATACATATGGAATTCAAACAATTGTTTGGAACCACCACACTTTCTCACTCTGCAGTAGTGGGAAAATATTCTGAACAATGAGAGACTGAGTGGCTTGAGAATGAGGAGTAATCTAGCTTGCTGCCATTCATTTCCCTTTTGGCACAGTTAGATAAACAGAATAAATATTTCCATGGAGATTAGGCAAATAGATCTACATACGCTGTTTTTGTTTTCAGTTTTTAATTTGAAAGATATTTGAAAGCTCAAGCATGAGAAAGGACAGGAAAGGAAATAAGAGAGCAAAAACAAACTAGAGAAGCTACAGTTATGTAAAACTGAACAGAATTTTTCTAAATAGTACTAATACTGCATATAAAATGGAGTGCTTTTAAAGTACAATTGTAGCGCTTTAAAATTTATTTAAAAGCAAGTTGATATTTAGAATTTAAAAGATAGTGTAAAAGAATGACCCATCAGGATGAATAACTAATACATTTTTATCTAATCTAATAAGATAAATCTTTACTGTAACAAATCAGAGAAGATTTAATATTTTAAAAGCCTTATGTCAAGAAAGACTCAAACATTGGATAGAGGACAAGTCCATGTGCAGAATTAAAATCTATAAGTGGTTTCCAATTTTAATTTGGTATCAGGCTTGTTTTTCAAATATAAAGTTGTTTCTTCTTTTACATTGGTGCGAACTCTCACAATTTGGTCTGCCATTTATTTAGAAAAAAAATTATGTGTGATTTTCAGTAAGAGGTGTAAGCTGTTTGGGCAGTTGTTGTCATATGCAATGCCAACCCCAAATACTTTGTAGAAATAAAACATTTAGTGCTATTTAACAACAACAACAACAAAATAGCTGGCAGAAAGTAAAATATAACCTTTAAAATTGTTTCATCGTATAGTAAATCATCTTCCAAAGTTACTGAATTTATAGCATTGCCATCTAATATGAAAAAAACCCCAATCTGATTAATGCAGCAGTTTTTGAATCATCTATTTTAGTAATTTTAGCAATAATCCCTGGAGAAATATACCAATACCAAAATCGTAAAACTGAAATGAATGGAAACTTTCTTATTAAAATAAAGAAATAAATACAATAGAACTACACCCTCGCTTTTGAATAAATTACCAAAGAGGTTGTGGTTCTCCCAGGGGTTCACAATTTCACCGTTACTACTGCCACCATTAATTTGCTCACCATGTTTTACTCTATTCCCCTCAAAGTTATGATAACTATATGCTCAGCTGTCACAGGTTCTTGATTCATTTGGTCCGTATGGGCAATAAAGGGGGAGGGAGCATGGAATGGATTGGGGTCCAACATGCATGGCAGCGAATGGTATAATGACCTAGTACATAGATGTCAGACAGGCGGCCTGCAGGCTGGATATAGCCCATGGTCTACTTGGATCTGGCCCATGGGCGGGATCTGGATGTGAGCGGAGTGCTCCCTGGAGGCATTGACGTCGGCATGGGTAGGAGGTCATCTGCCTTAGGGGGTCATCAGTGGCTGCAGGGGGATCATCGGGGTCTGTGGGGCATCCATGGAGGGGTCCGTGGAGATTGAGGGGGGACCAGGGAGGTGGGGATCTTGGGGACACCATGGGGGAGGGGAGAGGGTGGCCCATGGTGGCTGCAGCACCAGTGGCAGTGGTCCGCAATGAAATTGTGTCTGACACCCCTGCCCTAGGGAGATAAAATTGCCATTGTTGGCACAGCTACTTCCCATAGCCTTATCTATTGTCTTTTTATTCTGCTAATTTTCCATTTTTAGATTTCCTGATTTAATATATTTCTTGATATGAAATTACATATATTTTATGTTTATTTAATTGCACAACACACACAGATAAACTTAACCATACTGGTAGTTTAAACTGTAAAACTTTGAGCATCCTAGACCAGATGCACCTTGGTATTACCTGACTTCAGAATATTATGTCCAGTTATTCTTCTATACTTACCTGAACAGATACATCCATCTCAATACCTCATCTTCTCTCTCACGACTGGTTTGCTGGAAAGGGCAAATGATATGTGCAAATCTGGTAACACTTAGAGAATGGTTCTCAATGCCCATCACAGAATTGCTGTTTCAGTAATATATGATTCTGAAAAACATATGCACCAGACTGTGGTGTTTCAGAGATAATGCTAAATAAGTCCAATTTGATTTAAATCTGAATCAGAATTTTTTTTTAGGAAACTAAAAGTTTGGTTCTCTTCAAGCCATATTAGACAGAAGAGGCAAAGATGATCTATGCCTTGAGATACTGAACATGAAAGCATAATCAGTAATGGTAACTCTGTCCAATACAAATACTGTCTAGTGGGATTTGTAATCCAACACTTTATATTATTATGCTGTCATTTGACATTGGGTTGAAGTTATGAAATCTAGATTTAAAGCCAAAATAAATCATGCTCATTTCTTTCTTGAGAACTACATTAGAAACAAAAAAGTTAAATAACAATGAATGCTAAAGCTGCCTGAGATCAAATGAAAATAATAATATCAAATACTGCTTAGTAAGAAAACTCAAATACATCCTGTGTATGTAAACAGATACAATTGATCAATCCTTCATGGTGCTGTCTGGTTTTACTAAAGTTGTGGTTCTAGCAAGGTCATCCATGAGATAAAAGGGACTTGATCACCTTCTGTATAGTTTAATTTGCTGTGTAAAATATTAAATGTATTACCTTATATATCATTATAATAATATTATATCATATTAAATAGTATAATATTATACATGCTATATACTTACATACACATTCTAATTGACAAACAATGATTACAATCGTAAGATACATTCATAATCATGAAGTACATTCATCATGTCATGTACGTATTAGGTGCAATCGACAAACGGTGATCCTATTTTAGGATTAGAATCATGGTTTGTCGGTTGCACCTAATATGTACATGACATGATGAATGTACTTTATGATTATGAATGTATCTTATGATTGCAATCATTGCTTGTCAATTATAGCTTTCTGATCATAATCACAGTTTGTCAATTATAGCCTGTATGTAAGTATAGAGAATGTACACTGGAGACCAATTCCTTGTGTGTCCAGTCACACTTGGTGAATTAATTCTAATTCTAATTCTAAATTAAAATATGTCTAGTGAAATGCTGGTCTAGTGATGAACTATGGGATAATTTTAAGTTAAATGATGGAGAAATGTCTTCTCCAAGCAAAGTCAGCTACCTGGAAGAACCTGCCGATGAAGCCTCTTTTTGAAGATTTCAATGAAAGTCTTGGTATGAACAATCATTCCAATGATGAATGTTTCATTCTAATATAAAATGCATAGTATTCTTCAGATGTCTTTGTGGACTTATGCAAATGTATCAACGTTCCAGAAAATCCAGTGATAGGGATGGTGAAATGTGGAAAGGAATTTAGCTCAAAAATAAGAGCTGAAAGTTGGGGCATTTTTGCATTTTCTTTTATTTATTTATAGTAAAACATAATAATTATTTCCACACAGATTGACCAGTGGGGTATACAATTCAAACAATATCAATATAATCTTTTATATTATTAATCTTTCTACTACAAATAATTCCTGGAAGTTTTGATATGCCTTTAGAACTGAAAAACTGTTGTACCTCTGTGTGAAAAATTATTCTTACATATTATAGTATAGAGTTAACTGAAATGACAAAATGGATAAATGAATTATTTGCCCATAATACTTTGGGTAGATTTGCTAAGGTACTTGTAATAGGAATAAAAGAAAATCATTATATAGTGTATTCCTTCCAAGAATTTCCTATTATAGACAAGTAAAACCTTCTTAACCAAGGACCATGGACAGTTCCTCACTAGAGTGAAAATTTAAATATGATTTTTAGACGCTGGAGAGAAATAATCTTTCAGAGAATTGTAATTACAAGTTTTTGTTGTCAGAAGACTAATATATTTGAGAGGTTGCCTCAAAGAAGAGGGGGTCAACTTATTTTCCAAAGTTCCAGAAGGGAAGACAAGAAACAATGGATGAAAACTAATCAACGAGAGAAGCAACCTGGAATTAAGAAGAAGCTTCCTAACAGTGAGGACAGTTAACCAGTGGAACAGTTTGCCTTCAGAAGTTGTAGGTGCTTCATCATTGGAAGCTTTTAAGAAAAAACTGGACAGTCATTTGTCTGAAATGGTATAGGGTCTCCTGCCTGAGCTCTATTCTGATGGATTGATATATGTATGTATGTATGTGTTCATGCATGTTTATGCATATGCATACATATGTATGTATACTCTTTGATGACTCTTTGATGATATGTATGCTCTTTGATAACTTCAAATATTGATTTGATTTAATTTGATTTGATTTGATTTATTTATATTTTTATACCGTCCTTCTCCCCGAAGGGACCCATATGTACATTACAAATATGAGTAATGTACCTCGATTAATAACATTTTACAAAATGTATATTTATTTCTCTTTTTTCCATCTGGGGAGAAGAATTTTCTTGTTCTCCATTCCAAGTTTCCCCTTTTTACCTTTATATTTTCTGAAATGTGTTCATACTATCTCTCTTATGGAGCTTCCCTCAGGCTAGTATGTTCTTTCCTACCATATATAAATATTTTGCAGCTAGCCAATGATTTTGGATTCATTTTCTTCGTATAAAACCTGAGCAGGAAATGATAAGTTTGTTATCCCCATATTTCAGATGAACCAATCCAGGATCAAGGATGTGAATCTAAGGCTCTCTAATAGGTTTATATACTTAACATGAAATCTGAACTGGAGAGAGGCCTTCCCACTGCAGTCCAGTTACTAAACCACTGTAGCTTTTACTCTGATCAATCCATCGTTTCAATTTTTCAGCAGTTCCTTTGATTGCTTTGATTTGGCTCTTTTCTGTTACACTGTATTTTTTCCTTTTCACCAAACAATCCATCTCTGTTGGTAATCTAACCATAATAAGTATTTAACATTCATAGAAACATAGGAGGCTGCTGCCAACAGCTAGCCAAGGTTTCCAACAGTTTCTCCCCTCATTTCTCTCAAAATGGCAAGAATCTGGGATATTCTGCATTTAAAGCATATGCTCTAATGATTGAAAAACTCCCTAATACCAATAGTGGATGAGGGCTGTAGATAATTTTAAATTCTCTCTGCATGGAGAAACTATACTGATGAATAGCTATTGATTTATCAACCACCTCTGATAGTATGAAGCTGACTCCTTGCAGGTTAAACTATATACCTTGAATTATATGGGAAGTGTTAGAAATGTCTGTAAACTTACTCCTGAAATGGTTTCATTATTGGATTGTAACACAAAACAAACCAACTAGTGAAAAGAATATAAAATGCATATCATATATTACTTGAATTCCTAGATTGCTTTTGCAGACAATTGGAAATTCATAAAATTAAATCGTATGTGCTTGCTTGCATAAACTCTACAGGATTTGATACATACTCAACATTACTATACCTATATTATTTTAAATTATGTGGATTGGTGTGTATATTTTCATGAAAAACCTGCTGTAAAAGGACAATCAGCAATAGAAATGCTGTATTTCCTAGAATAATAGACTGAAGGATATAATAATTGTTATGTCTGAATTTTAACATTCATCATTCTGGAGGCAAGAGGCAAGTCCTGAGAGTGTTAGCTGGGTTGAGTTTGATGCTGTGACTCCCGAGGACCTGGACAGGATCCTGGGACGGCTGAACCCGA
>JANHFO010001757.1:106022-118115 GCA_032468095.1 Pareas carinatus
TACAATCACATCTCCAACATTTTGCTTGAACATTTGGGTACATATTAGCTAACTTCTTCTGATCTAAATGCCATCCAAGCTGGATCCAACTTTTTGTTGGAGTTATGCTATTGTGTCCAATTATGTACTACCACCTTTTTCCTTTATATCAATAGCTCTTCTATTCTTTTACTGGAGAAAGTCAATTTACCACATTGTCAGCGATCAAATGAGTAGACATCTATCTTGAAGAAAGAAAGATGTTATTCCCATTCTTTTACTACCATGAAAAAGCACCGGGGACTTAATTCAACGCTAGTGTTAACTTGTGATGCCTTTGAATGGTAGTATCCATCCTCCTTTGAAAAAAAAAATGACATCAATTTACCAATTTCACTTCTTGATCTGAAGCTATCATTACTAATTTCTAATAGAGGGACAGATTAAATTTCACATCTTTACTTTTGTCTTCTTTGCAGTTCTCAACAGCATCACTAAGTAGAAGTCACCATAATCCTCTTACACATAGGGGATGTGCTGCCCCCCCTCCCCCAATAAAATTAACTCTTAGTGACCCCATAAAGGAAGGCATTGAAGGACTGTGTCTCATCTAAAAATTCTGGCTGTCTGCATCAATATTGTACATGCTTTATTCTGAACTATGTCATTTATGGAATTGACATTGGTCTTCCATGCTCTTCTATCTCTGTACTCATGCCAATTATTATCAATTTTGTCTACTGACTTTCAGAAACAAAGGTAGTCAACCATGAATATGTAATCATTCATGGGATTTACATTACTTAAGTTTATGGTATTTTATAAGTCTTCAAGAATTAGACCCAAGGACAGTTTTCCCCCATGCTGTCACTCTGCTAAACAACTAACTTCCATAGCACTTTTAAACTATCAAGTAGGAATGTATCACAATTATTCTTTTCATCTTTCCTATTACCTATTACTTATTACCTATTCTCTTATTTGCATGACAATTAACTTGTTGCTTGTATCCTACAATATATAATAGTTATTTTTATTTAGTATCCTAGTATGACTTGTCAATTGCTTATTAGAATTCTATGACTGTTCTAAGCCTATGACATAAATGTATTTTATGACATGATGAATGTGTGTTTATGACGCGATGACATGATGAATTATGATTATGATCATAATTTATCACTTGTAGCTTATATGTACATTGAGAGCATATGCACTGGAGACAAATTCCTTGTGTGTGTCCAGTATACTTGACCAATAAAGACTTCTGTTCTATTCTGTTCTGTTCTGTTCTATTCTATTCTCCTTGAAATCCCCTCCACACATGGAGTTTACTTTTGCCGTATGTTCTTGGTTGTGCTCTGCAAAGTATGGTAGCCTTGAGTTAGTGTAAGGTTACGTTTGTTCCTTCATGTATTATATGAATGGAAGGAAGAAGGATTTCCTACATAAGCTCAACACCAGACTTCTCTATGAATTACTTTAACTCTGCAAGACCTTATGTAGATATAAGATACTGCTGTGTGGACCTAGCCCAGTGAAACCTATGAAACTCCTTTATGGGCAGAGATCCTTTTGGAATGGATGTTTTACAGTGCACTTATGATCCTCTGATGTGCAGGTCTCAGAAAATTTCTTTCTACGTTAATTATTTATTTGCTAGCTGTAGGAATCTTGGACATTGAAGTCATTTAAATGTTTGTGTTTGTGATATTGCTTCAGTTGTGAATATTTCTGGTATGTTGTAGGATACTTTGTGTGAAATTGGCAGATAAATATTGCAGTGGAAACAGAATCAAACCATGTGTGAAAATATAGAAGGATCGGCCTGAAAAATGCAGCCTAGAAGACTACTGACAAATTATCAATATTGTAGAATATAAGGCCAAGTGGGACATTCTCCGTCATGATATTTTTTGCTTGTGCTTATTTGTGAGGAACATTTTGGAAGCGGCTGGAGCTGTTCCTCGAATTCTGCCACTACATTTGTATGTATGAAAAACATTTCTCAGCAGGAGCCACAATTTCACATGCTGCCATTCCCTGGGCCTGTGTGAAGGAAATACAAAAGACGTGGCACAGATGCCATCCCAGCCACCTCAGCATATGCCCTATAAACAGAGCAGCGCGCTTCTAATAGACGGGTCCCTGAAATGACAGTCAAATATGCTTTTCTAAAAAATAAATAAATAGAAATGTTGCTTGAAGAAAACAAACAAGCAATGCCCCTTTCCAACAATAAATAACATATCCCCTGGTAGCAACCTTGTTCAGGGTAATCTGGCAATGCACTCTAGCTTTATACAGTCTGTCAATACTGCATTTCTAGCAGGGGAAGCCAAAATAGGAGCTACTTTTCACACATGCTTCCTCCCATTGCAAAAACTGCCTCCTGACAGATATTTTTCAGGGGATGCTTATAAATGAGTAAACCAAGGATCTCTGATTGCTTTAACAACTTGAACTTCTACTTCCCCCACTCTCAGTTATCAGGGAGAGCAACACACAGGTTTTGTCTGCCCTCAACAACACGGTCATAGAGCCAAATCTGCCATCTTCCACGTGGCTGGAAAATTATCCCATTTACAGTAAGATTCTTCATGGGCCACATTCCTTCGAGGGGAAAAAAAGCAAGCCTGGGGAATTTGAACATGATGCAATTAAAATATAATACAATTTGAAAGAAATGGAAGAAAAAAAGATTTGAATAGCCATGAAAACAGAGACTTTAGGGAAATTATTATAATAACCTGTAAACTCTTTGCAAACTCTAGTTGTCTCAATTTTCCCACAATGAACTGTGTCAGGCAGATGTTGGAAGTGCAAGAATGATCAAGGTACATATTATCATATGTGGTGGACGTGTACTTATGCTGAAAAATATTGGAAAAGGATACATAAGTGGTTGAAAGAAATGACGAAAATACAAATAAATTTTAAACCTGATATGTTTTTGCTAGGTTTTGTACCAGAAAACTTCAATAAGCACTATTTATATTTGATAGAACACATACTTACAGCAGTGAGGATTGTTTTTGCACAAAACTGGAAGAATGAAGAAACAATACAGGATGAAGAAATAATAAGAAAAAATTTAGAATGTGCAGAAATGGATAGATTAGCATCATTGTTGAAAGATAAAGAAGATACAGTACACTTCAAGGCATGGAATTGTTTTTATAAATGGTGAGACAGGAGATGGAAGGAGTAGGTGTGAAATTGTAGTAGTAAATTTGATAGATTTTGTTGATGGAGATAATTTAAAATGTGCTTTTAGGTGACTGTTTCTAATCGATTTATCGAACTATACTGCTTTTATTTTTATTTCATTCTTTGTGTTTGTGTGTTTATCTGGAAATAAAAATAGAAAATTCTTATACAAAAAAAAGGAAAGAAAGAAATCTATGCAGAGATATTAGGGCTAGGAAGACTGTATCCTGGGACTGTATACTGGCTATAATCTGGGAATCTAGCCAGTATGGGCAAAGTTAACAAGCAAGATGGGAAGGATTGAAATGTTGAAGTTCAGGAACACTTGCAAATAGGGCAATAGCCTTATATTAAAACTGGTGCTCTGAAGCAGTTCATACAACAATGCAGCTTTCTACTGTGTGTCTTGCACTTGCTTCTCGGAATATAATATTCTGCAACCTGAAGACAAGTGAAAAAATATATTCTGCAAGAAACTGTTATTGCGAACTGGCACTAAACATGAATGCAAATAGAGCAGTTCTTGAAATCTCAGCTTGGGTTGCTCACTGTAGCTACCTACATAGGCTGTAAATTGTTGCAGGTATAATCCTGGAAGAGAAAGTGCAAGAATAAATAAAATTGGTCCTGAGAAAGTACATCTATCTCTCTGGTAACGAACAGTCCACACATCCTTTGAAGGCTGCAACAAAAGGCCTTCTCTTTGGCAGGGTTCCCAAAGCAAAAACTTTATGTATGTTACTCAATATATCTTTCCCCGTCATCAGCATTTTTCCAAACGAGTAAAAAAACCCAGCTTTGCTCTTTATATGTACAATATTTCTGGCAGTGTTAAAACAGAACCTTGACCAGTTTCTCAGATAGCAACTTCTCGGAGGGATTTCTTGTTATAGGCTCCGATTTCTTGGATCCTGTATTTTATTTTCACCTAAAAGTGGAATATGTCCAGCATTTATCATCAATTCCTACTCCTTCCCACTCCCACATGGTTTCATATTTTGTTCTGGAGCTCCAGTGTCTATATTCTACTATCTGAGTAGGCATTGTTTGTCACTGATCTTCATTTGCTTGCCCCCACAGCAGTCGGTAGGGTTTCTGCAGTGCAGACTTAGCATGCTACCAGATAGATTTGCAGCTGATCAGAAACACTTCTGAATGCCCAATAACACAGCAGTCAAGAGATTGGAAAAGATCCATTTAATTTCTAATACTAAATAGGGCAGTGTTAAAGAAGACCCAGGCCCTTGAGCAATTGCACTTACCTCATTTATTACAGAGCTATACTCAAGTTTTTGAAATTCAGTTTTCAAAATATATGGAATGAAAACTTCTAGATGTATAAACCGGATTAAAAAAAAGAGACATCTGAGATCATATTGATACATTTTATTTGATGAATAACGGAAATGTCTATCTTTGCTTTATTGGTTGTTGGAAGTGCTGGACTTAATAAAACATAACAACTTGTTAATTGCTCTTAAAACCACTTGCTCATTGAATAGTTTGCATGACTATAAGAAAGCAAGAGTCAAAATGAGCAGAGAACAATTAAACAGCTAACAATTGAGAAAGGAGCATGCTCAGGCCATAAATAGTCATTTATTTAAACACATGCAGAATATATCACAGGAATTCTGGTTTAGAAGAAATAGGAAAAGGAATTGAAATTGCTGAGAAAAACATCAACTGCTTCAGATATGCTGATTGTACCACTTCAATGTTAGGAAGAAAGGAAGACTTATGAATTTGCTTGTTGAAAACAAAGTACAAAAGTTAGTCTGTCGCTCAGTACCATACAGTATATAATAAAGTAACATTATGTCAACAAGCAATGCCAAATCAATGCATGTAGAACAGAGAAGTTGAGACAGAATATATTTTATTTTCCTAGGCAAAGAGGAATAACTTTATACGAGATCTGCTATTTGAGAAAAAAGATGTTGACAGATCTAGACAAAATATTTAAGTACAGAGTTATCACACCACAACAAAAGTACATATGAGCAAGGTCGTGGTTTTCCCAGTTGAAACTTAAGGCAGATAAATTTGCATAAAGAAAGACTGAACAAAGAAAAAAATGACACCTTTGAGTTCTGGTGCTGGAGCAAATTTATGAAAGTATATTTGACATAGAATATCTTCTAGAGACAGTTAACATTCCAGCATGTGACACTTGCCTACTTTGAAATAGATTCCATTGGATTCAACATTTTTTGGCTGCAGGTAAATAGATATAAGACTATGTCCAAAACATTTTGAATAAACCATCTTATTTCTTATGAGATTTCTTTCATCTAGAAGCAAATACATAAAATAAGCAAAGTTACATTTCGATCCAGTTTTTTGTAACCTCCACTGGGCCTGACAGTTCCATGAACAGGATCAAATTGATTTTTTAGTATTAGAAATGCAAAAATCAGCAGACATAACGTTCAATCTCGTGCACACACCTGCCTTCAGAATTTTATGTGCCAAGAAACTAAAACGTAAAAGCAAAATAAATGAATTACTTCAATCCATACAGGAAGATATTATGCTTCCTCAAAAAAGCAACTGGCAGATACACCCCAGACTATAAAAGTGATGACCAGCGTGTTAGTTCAGCAAACTGCTTTAAGCAAAGTAGCTAGCCGCTCTTTTCTTCTTTTTAATACTATCAAAAGTCTCGATAAAGTAGATTATAGACGTTGAAATAGATGAGCCCCGAAATTCTTCACTAACTGAAGAATTAGAGGCTTGGTTGACAATCTGTTGCTGTTCAACATGTTTGTTTAATAATCAGTCTCAGTCCACAGAGAGAAATCTATAACCCTGCAGTGAGATTGCTATTCCGGTGGTAGATTGTTCTAAAATCTGTTCCTCCCCATTTCTTACTATATCAAAACTTCTCTCCCTCACCCAGCGATGTATGGCAAGGGCGATTTAGTACTCTGAGGCCTCAGAAGCACTTGGTTACAGCAAGCTTTCCACTTGTACACTGGACATCAGGCAGATGCGGGGATAAAACTGTCAAGGGTGAAAACACAAAGAGAAATATTGCTATTTTCTATTATTCACATTCTTCCCATGAGCTGTTTCTTCAGTTGCCATGGCACAGGCGGTGAGATTTCATAATGTTCCCCCTGCCTGCCATGTGCTCATGCAACAATGCGAATTTAATCAGGCTAGACAGTCGGGTGGGTTTTGTCCATGTGAGTGGACTAAAACTTTTCTCACCAGCTAAACCCACAAAGTATCGAAAAGCCATAAATAATCAGAAACTTCTATGACTGCACCTGCTTTCTCTATTTGAGCAGGGATACAGAAGGGCTCATATCGGGCACTGGTTTCCCAGCATCAATCACTCTCATTCACTTCTGAAATCAAAATAGATTTTCAACTTTTAAAACTATCCGCCACAGGCCTTCAATATTGGACATATTATTTGTGTGTTTTGTGACATTTGTGACTATTGCTGTCAATGCCACTTAGCAAATCCTTCTGTGCAATTTTTCAGTCTTTTTCTTTCTCTTTTATAAATGTCTTTAAAAAGAAAAGTGAGACATATGTTCAATGGCAGAGGCATTTTCAGGGCCTATGTATCATACTATAGCCATACTTGGCAAACTGAGAAGCAGCAGAAGATATGTTAGCCATGATTCATATGTATGTGAATAATTCATAAACATGTGTCAGTTGGCATAGGACAATATGGCTATATTTAACAGGGATATCCTTCACACATATATATATAAACTCGAAAAACTGACTGACTGACTCATCACCAGATCTTGAAAACTACAACAGCTACAAACATGAAATTTGGTACATAGGTTTGTCTTGGCATCTAGGTGCTCACTAAGAAAGGATTTTTCAAAACATTAATTTTCTCCTGATTGGATAGCTTTCGCATACTGTTGTTTGATTTTGAGTTTTTCAGGAAGCATAATTACAACACTCTAATCTCCAAATGGCTGCAAACTCTAATTTCTGAAAGGCGGCCGTAGCAGCAGCGGTAGTGGATGGAGTCATGGTGGGGTGAGGGGCAGCAGGGCAGGTGAGTGCAGGGCTAGATAGGAGGAGCAGGCCTGAACATTACAAAATGGGGATTGAGGGGGAAAATTGGCCAAGGCCTCCTTTGCAACACCCCACAGGCCTCTTTTGCAATGCCACGAAGGCCTGATCAGGTGCCTCCACTTTTTTTATCTCTCATTCTCTCTGTCTGCTTCTCTTTGTCGCTTTATCTCTCTCAGTCCCTGTGTGTGTGTGTGCTTCTCTCTCTCTCTCTCTCTCTCTCTCTCTCTCTCTCTCTCTCTCTGTGTGTGTGTGTGTGTGTGTCTGTGTATGTGTGTTTCTCTCATTCTGTGTGTATGTGTGTGTATGTGTGTGTGTGTCTGTCTCATTCTCTCCCTCACTCCCTCTCTCTCTGATTCTCTCTCCCTTGCTTTTTTTCTCTCCCTTTCTTTCTGCCTCTCTATCTCTCTGTGTCTGTCTCTCATTCTCTCTCTTTCTTTCCATCTCTTTATCTTTCTCTGTCTCTCAAAAGCAGAACCAAATATCACACTAAAAATGTGATATGATTTTTTATGATTTTGTTATAATTAAATAGACTTTTAAAATTTTGTTATATTAAATAAGTGCCTTTTATATTAATAAAATGGAAGTTCTCTGATCATCATTTTACAAATGTATGTACCTTTTAAAAAAATTCACATTAGTGGTTTGCAGGATTTTAAATTATGAATTTAGTGGTCCCTGAGATCCAAAGGATTGGCGACCACTGCCCCAGAGAATCATAATGAACAAACAAACAAATAAATACATTCTAGAGTAACAGAGACTTGGTTTTAAATATCTGGCTCGTTCTGCTAACGGGCATCCTTTTCATCTTTCTGTTTTCCTGGATATTATCAAAAGCAAAACCAAGACAAAGATATTAACAAGCAACCTATTTTTTTTCAGTACTTAAGTCATCTTCCCCATCATCTTTATCATCCTTAAGTCCTGTGTAGAGCACATTGGGCAAGTATTTTCTACCAGTTTTCGATCATTTGCAACATTTCCGGCATCATCCCAGGAGATATTAATAATCTTAAGATCTTCTTTAAGCGTTTGCCACACCATGTTTTCTGAGACCGACCTCGTTTCCCCTTCCGTCTCCCGTAGGTGCGATTTTTTTTTAAGGTTCAATGCAGCTTGTTGGCTGTATCTTATGAATGCCTAAAGACGGTCATACTCTGCGGAAAATGAGTAAAATACCATCCAGAAACGTTCTTTATTCCATTGTGCATGGAAGCATGCATCATACGCTATTTGGCACCAGAAGTATCCCTAAAAAAAAATTGGACGGATTTCACAATAAAATGACATGGATGGGTGTCTTTTGTGAGGATTGCTTTTTTCCCAATGATAATAGCAATACTCCATTTTTATTGCTATAGCTTAGTTTTGTCATATTTGGCAGCCTATAAACATCTTTATAAAAGTCCTGGCTGCAGTCAGCTGGCATTTGTGAATTAGAATTTAATTTATTATTGTAGGCCAAACACTGCAAGTATTAACCGGGACATCTTTTCCCAGGAAAAAAAAACCAATACCAAATCTCTAAAGTTCTTTCCTCCAAAAGCAATTTCTTCTCTGTAGCCTGAGGAATTTTCGATACCAAGCAATGGAGAGATAGGATGAACTATAATATCATTTTCTAACCTGTCACATTAGAGAGATAATTTGTAAGGGAGCGTGTTGCTTCTCCTCCCCTCAGTGCTTCCCTTGTTTGAGAAATGTGCTCATTCCGAACATCCCTGTAGGAAATCGGTGATGAAGATATCAAGAATGAAAATGTCACTGTTGAATTAATCTCTTCCTTCTGAATAACTCGGGAGAATAATATGCGCAGGGACATTTGTAAGATGGTCAGGTTTCACATTATCATAGGTATCTTTAAATCCTCTCCCTTTTTTAAAGATTGAACCTGTTGTTGAATTGGAAAGGAAATACTTGGAGAATCCTAATTTTGTGCTTGGAATAGGAAAATTTCTGCCTTGGGATCCAACATGGCCCTCAACTCTCAGCCTTTGAGATCTTTGAAAAGAATATCCTTAGTAAGAATCAACGGAGCGGTTTTCCTTTTTCCGTTGAGTTCTCTTGGGTTGACCTTGGACCAATCGCCATCTCTCAGGTGAACACAACCTACTGGGTTGCTGAGATTGGTAGAGGTGTCTGTATAACGTGCTGGCAGAAAGAGTCAAGATGAAGGCTACAACTGTGTGATCAGAGCTCTGTCTATTCTTGATTGGGAGCTGCCCAGAGTTGGTTAGAAGATGGATGCTAGGAAGGAAGGAAGGAAGGAAGGAAGGAAGGAAGGAAGGAAGGAAGGAAGGAAGGAAGGAAGGAAGGAAGGAAGGAAGGATCCATGTTAAAAATATAAGGATGGGAGAGATTCAAGGCTTAGTGCAATTATGATTGCCATCTTAACTGTTTTATCCCCTTCCATCAAAAAAGCCTTGGACATAAGGTTAAATTAGAGCAGAGGGAAAATTATATGTGATGTCTTGAGGTTCTAGTGCAGTGATTCCTTAAGCTGTTTGATCCAATTACTCCTTTCCTTAGTCTCAAGTAATGTCATTATTCCCACAAACTTTGCTCTTTTATATAAGCATCTTAGCAGCAGCAGCCACAGTCCCAAACAAGGTTCTGGTCTCACAAACAAGCAATTTGAAATTACTCTATTATCTTTGCAAATACCTCTAGTTCAAGAATCGTTCTAGTGCCGAGGTCTCCAACCTTGGTCCCTTTATGGCTTGTGGACTTCAACTGTGGACTTCAGCTATGCTGGCTGAGGAATTCTGGGAGTTGAAGTCCACAAGCCTTAAAGGGACCAAGGTTGGAGACCTCTGTCTAGTGGAGAGAGCGAATTGAAATCTGGTAAGTGAGTAAATATAAAAATTAATAAATAATAAATAAAACCCCCTACCAATACCAAGAAAGGAAACAACACAGAAATTTCTTATTTATTTGTTTGTTTGTTTGTTAGTTCGTTTAATTTATATGCCACCATTTCCCTAATAAAATTACTCTGGATGGCTTAGAAAGTGTTTTATCTTGTTTATATGTGGCTCAGCTCCATATTCTTCATTGGTCTGCCTGTTGCACTTTTCAAATATCCTCTTCCCCATCACAACCAGCATTGTCTATCAAACTTTTTTTCTCTGTTTTCTGGCCTATGGACTCTAGATCTTCCTCTATTCTTTGCTTTATTTGATTTTGCTTTTTATTGAAGTGCTATTGCAACACAAAGGAGCTATAGGAGAAGAAGGCAGAGTCAAGAGAGGAATTAGTCTGGAGTTGTTATGTTCCAACCAATGATTCAAGTCCTACCCCTCTTGAATTCCATTGACACTTACGGGGTGCCAATTTAGTGCCAAACATTAGTTGATTAGATTTTTGTGTATAGGTTTGAACAGTAAATCTTCTTAACTGGAACTTAACGTATGGTCCTAATTCTTCATAGCTGAAGAATTCATAACCATTCAAGCTGCTGTAGTATCCAGCTAACCAATTCTATTGATAATTAGGAAATCATTTTGAATAGAAAAAAATAATCTGTAGTTCATCCATATGAATTAAAATTAGTTGTATTCTGTAATCCTTTTAAAGTGTAACATTTAATAGTAGTTCCAAAGCAGAATGTTTTGGAAATATATTTTTTTTTTCTTCCTCGTATTTTCCAACAAGTGCAAATTCTGCTTACTTTAGATCAACTATCCATTGATCTTGGTTGTGACAAGAATTGATGCAATGAAAGAAATTCCAAAAATTGAATTCCCTTTGCCGGTAGCCAGCTTTCTGCTAAACATGACTAAACTTTATATATTCTACAAGGTATACTAAGCTACGTTTACATATGTTAAGAGCTGCTAGGATACTCGAAACTTGTTATTTAAAAACACAATTGCTTCATGCTTGAAGGCTTGGTTTTTACAATAAGTTTCAGTTCGAAAAAATAAATCAGATACAGAATTGAATTTAATATGGAGACTATTATTGGGCTCTGGTTATACCTGTGGGCTTGTATCTCATCTGACACTTACGTTTTTCTTAAAACATAAAATGTTAACATATAAGTCATGGTTGATTGGTTAAATAGGAATGGATTTCTTACTGACTAGATAAGGCTGCAATTTTTCACTTTAACATGCATTTCACACTGTGCTGATTACTGTGGTTGAGACCTGTCTAGTGACTCTGTTTGAATAATGATATGTAGTTTTAAAATGTTAAAAGGTCATCAAATAGATAGAACCAAATCAGCAATATTCTGGTAGTTTATACTTGGTTTACTTCATATTACATTCTTGTAACTCTCCTTTCTATTTAATCTGAGCTTTTTTTATTTTTTATTTTTTATTTTTCAAAAGGTAGCAGTCTGTGTGTGTTTGTGTGTGTGTGTGTTTGTGTGCATTGCAGTAGTTCTCTCTGAAAGCAGCCTACATTCAAGCTATTGTTAGTACTGTATGTTCACTACTCACTTTTCAAGTGTTCCAGTTAAACCAGAATTTCTTTTCTTAGGATCTCTGGGAAATAAGAACATAAGAAGTATCAGATTTAGAATATATGGAGTTGTATTATGATTGTAAAGGTGGGCCTTTTGGGGGTTTTTTATAGGAAGCTACAAGTAGAGTACAAACAAAGAAATAGATTTCTCCCATTTTATTTATTTCTTTATTTATTATTTAGACTTATATACCACTTAACAGTGCTTTACAGTACTCTTTAAGCACTTTACACAGTCAGCCTATTGCCCCCAGCAATCTGGGTCCTCATTTTACCGACCTCAGAAGGACGGAAGGCTGAGTCAACCTTGAGCCAATGAGAATCAAACTGCTGAACTTTTGATGGCTGATGGCAGATGGCAGTCAGCAGAAA
>JANHFO010001757.1:140386-151330 GCA_032468095.1 Pareas carinatus
TCCCAAGGCCCACCAATATGATTTTTTTTTAAAAGATATATACATTTATAAAATAATGGTCAGGGAACTTCCATTTTATTAATATAAAAGGCACCTTTTTAATATTACAAAATTTAAAAAGCTTATTTAATTATAACAAAAATTATATCAAACAGAGATTGAGAGAGAGAAAGATAGAATGAGAGAGACAGAGAAAGAGAGGATGAGAGCAAGGGAGAATGAGAGACTGAGAGAAAGAGAGAAAGAATGAGAGACAAAGACAGACAGAGAGACAGAATGATGCACCAGACACACACAGAATGAGAGAAAGAGACGGAGAGAGAGAAAGAGACAGACAGACAGACAGACAGACAGACAGATCGTTCTGGCGCTCCACTCCTTCCTCACTTGCTCGTGGGCTTGGCTGAGCCCTGGATGTCCTGCTGCACTGGTCAATCTGTGGGCCTCCAGGCACCCGCGGGCCAAATTATAGGCTTCCGGGCATCCTGCAGGCCGATTCCAGGCCTCGGGGTGACCTGCGGATTGGTCTCTGGGCCTCTGGGGTACAAATAAAATTATTATAATTATTATCTCTGGCCACCTACGGGGTGCCCAGAAGCCTTTAATTGGGTCCATGGGCCCAGAGATCGATCCGCGGGTCACCCAGAGGGCTGGATATTGGTCTGCATGTCGAATTACAGGCTTTCGGGTGCTCCGCAGACCGATCTCTGGGCCTCCGAACACAGCGCCGGTCGATCCTCCTGCCGCCCGAGCTGACCCCTTGCAGTCCACCTAGATCTTCTGACGGCCCACCAGGGAACCCACAGGTTGGCGACCACTGCCCTAGATCACATCAGTCAGGAACCCTGCTGGAAAAATTTGCATTGTTAACCCAAATATTTAATATTTTAATTTTGCCATCTTATTCTTCATTTTGCCCATATGGCATTTGGAACTTGTTACCACAGTCGATAAGAAGGAAGGCAGCTGTAATCATAACCTGAGGAAGTAGTAAAAAAATATATTGCTACCACTGCCTCAGAATAATTTATTGGAAGATGTTTAAGTCCTATCTCTCTTGCCGGAAGCATCAAACAATATGGTTTATATCATGTAAAAATTGCAAAAAATGTACAGAAATAACATAAATCAATCAGTCCAGGAGCTTGATCAGTAGTTACAGTTAAAATGTAACAATATCTGCCATACACCAAGAAAACTTAGAGGATAATTGTCTTTAGCATATAGTGAAGACCAGCAAAGAAAGAGTGCAATCGCCCTGGGCAAAACATTTTTTAGTCTGGTTGCAGCCATTGAGAAGACTTATTTTTCTCTTTCAAATATGTTTTTATGATAAACAGGAAGTAGAACCCCCTCCCCCTTCTGTTTTTAACCAGCAAAATGCAGGAAGGAAAAACATGCTAAGTTGTTCTGTATCTCAGGCACCAACATTTTGAATCAAACCTGGAAGCTGTCTGATAACCAGTGCAGTTCTTGCAGGATTGATATAATGTGATTGTTTGTTTGCTTTAGGAAATTATATACTGTTTTTAATTTCAAAAACATCAGAGCGATTCTTCTTAAAAACTATGTATAGAAACTATATAACAATCAAAATTATAAAATCACTTGTCAATTATTAGTGTAAAGAAAAGTTTTGCAATCCTATTGGCAGCTTTTATATGCTGCAAAGGCAATCTATACCAGGGTGAGCTTCTGTAGCCTTTTCAGAAGTACTCCATATAGATTGTATTCTACATGTCCAGTATGAATATGACTAAAGTATGTGCATTGTGCAACTATGTCAAGGCCTGATATCCAGAAAAATGATCAGACTAATTTCAAGTGGCCGAAGCCCTTGAATCTGCTAATGATCATTGTTGTGTAGCTATATGCCACAACTTTTGGAGTCACAGTTTTGTCTGTAAGATACAGACCGTCTATAGGGGTGGGGAGCATAAATCTTCCTTCAAGATTATTAGTACAAGCCTTTCTTTCAAAAAAGCATTATCTTTCAAATCCAGTGCCTATTCCCACCTTGTTTGCTCAAATAAGTTAAAAGGCCAGTGATCCAACCAATAGTGGCTGATATCATGCTTGAAAGATCCCTGTCCAGTTCCTTGGATTCAGTTCTGTATCACTCATTAATGTGCCCTCCAGCCATTTTTCCTGAGCTGAGTCTTCCCTATAATTCCACCTATAAAAAACAGGAGCAGTATCTGCATTTTCTGTACTCTTTAAAACAGCCTTCCTAAGCTGTGATATTTTTAATATTAAAATAAGATTCAGATCCCTGTCCAGTTGGTTGGTTGGTCCAGTACTGCAATGTGTGATTCAGTGTTGATGTGAAACTATCAGATCAGGTTAGGGAATTTGGGTATATTGTCCTCAATATACTAATAGTATATTACACCATTTATTCTTCTCTGCGGAGAGCAATTTAAACTTTTGCAAGCCAGATTCTTTAACTTTAGCACCAGTTTAATAATGCTAAAATTTGAGGTGATAATAGTTGGGTAATCATCAGGAAATTATGCCTCTTAAAATCTGTCTATACCAAAACAAATACTAGGAATTTGTTTTATTTTAATTGGTAGTATATTGTTTTAGGTAGTGATATTTTTTCCTATGTACAACAACATGCTTTGTTATAACTATAGTTGGTAAAAGGTTTCAAGAATCAACTTATCATGACTTGGTCCAAGATAATTTGAAATACAGTGATTCTAATATCTTGAAATTTGTTTCAACCAATTACCAGATTTAAGGAATGAAGCCTCATTGTTGTATATTTACTTTCACTGATGTGGTTATCTTTATCGATAAATTGATAAATATTTGTCTTAACAAATATTGTTTACCCACTCACTTCTGGACTATTTCTAATCAAGGTCTTCTTTTAATCCTCCTTGAGCAGCTGAATCTGGTTTCCAGCGCTACAATGTCCAAAAGTACTTGTGATACCTTTCCTGACGGATTACCTCATCCCCCCACCTCTGCAACTGCACCCATTACTCCATTACGACAGGGTCCTTCTGTTATCAGCTCCTCCACTTTACACAATGTAGGGCCTATTCGCAGGAGAAACTCAGAGAAGTTCTGCACACCAATTTCCTCAGGTGAGATAGTTAATAATAATAATAATAATAATAATTTTATTTGTATCCTGCCCTTCTCCGGAAGGACTCAGGGCGGCTTACAGGCACGTGAAAGCACAAACTACATAAACACTAAAAACATATTTAAAAATATTAAATACAGCCTGAATTAAAAAGGGGAGCAATAAAATGATTTTCCAATAAATACAAATATTTAAAATAGTCTAACCCAAATTTAAATGCAGGAGGGCAAGGACGTGGCTATCCCACGCCTGCCTGTTGGAACAAATGGGTCTTTAGGGTGTGACAAAAGGTTCAAAGGTCAACAATCACAAGTATAGCAGGGGGGAGATCATTCCAGAGGGTGGGGGCCGCCACGGAGAAGGCTCTCCCCCTGTGGGTTGCCAGCCGGCATTGTTTGACTGGCGCCACCCTGAGGAGGCCCACTCTGTGGGAGTGTACAGGTTGGCGGGAGGTATCAATGGGTCGAATGTGGTCCTGCAAGTAGCTGGGTCATATGCCATGGAGCGCTTTAAAGGTGGTCACTAAAGGTAGATGCTCAGTTCACTTGCTGCACCATTGAATGAGGGTTTCTCTTATCTAAAAGAATGGATTCGGGGTTTGTAACCCATTATTTGAGCAAGACACTACAATCTCTATTTAGAACTATAGGCTTGCTCTCTCCAGTGGGGCCCATATGTTCTAACCTCCACCATGTACTGATTAGTTGATGCTTTTAGGTTAACACTGAAAGTGCGCAGGTATGAACTTTCTATAATGTTACTTGTCCCTCCCCAATAATAATGTGACAGGTTTATATGTCGATATTTATGCTTTAATAGAATCCAATTACTTATTGTTATAAAGCTACCGGGCAATCTACTTACTTTTAAGAAGCATGTAATAGAGCATTTCCTCTTTTTATTCTTTTATAATTGGCTAGTATTTTTCATTAGCTATCACCACATTGAGTAAAACAAGAGTCCAATAGCTCCTCTTAATATCTTAAAATCCTATACACCAAGGAGGAGAATTGATTTTCCATGCTATACCTTCAGTGGCCCTGTGATCAATTTTTTATTGGAAAATCTTACTCGATCATTGCGAGAATAATAGGAGAAAAGGGTTATCATAAAGTGAAGTGGACAATAAATCCTCCACTCATGTTTAATCCCACATTTTTGAGTGTTCTGTAAAGATACTACAAGTGCTTGGTATTTCAATTAACAGCACAGAAGGATTTTTCAGGGCCACTACTACATTCCCTCAAGGTCCTACATAATGGGTTAAATATGGCAAAACAATGAAACAATGGTGTAAAGTGACGAGTGCACGAACTATCTTTAGAATCATGAAATCTGAACACTAAAATATTCAGCTCTTTCAGATTTCCCTTGTTGTACTTTCCCGGTAATATTTGCAGTATAGAAGATCCAAAGTGAAGAAGGTAGGCAGGTGAAGAGTTGGAGTAGGTCCCATGTGTGAAGTTTAAGTTTTCATTATTGCATTTTTGTTGGTTTGTTTAGTGAAAGGACTCAACTTCAGCCACCAGGATGCAGTGAACCCATCTGATAATGCAGCGTTCATTTTTTCCCCAAGAGTGATGAGTAGCACAACAAAGTCGCATGCAGTTGTCTAAGGCAAGAAAAATGGAAAATATATATAATACCAAGCTTCCTAACTCCTAATGTATGGAGTTAGCTTCATGCCATCATTCCCGCAGTGTGTCACAAATTCCAACTCTGAACCTAAGCTAATCAGATATTGGCTTTAAATTTTCTTGCCCCAAATAGCCAATTTGCATTTATTTCTGGGGGACAATGTGAGAAGAAATGATTTTCCTTCGACCTGTGTAGTGGACTTGCAAGGTTTTGTGGCGCGATAACTACCTTCATCTTAATTGAGGATGAAAAGATCTCTGCTCTTAAAGATGATATTTATATTATTTAGTCTTAATAAATTCTGCAGGGACATTTAGTGGTATTGAATTTGTATTCATGTGGGCCATTAATGATCCATTCACTTTTGCTCCCACTAAACAACAGCATTAATTTGTGCAGCAACTTTGACCTTAACTAAAAAAAGCACAACACAGATGAGAACTTGAGTGCAATTTTGTTGTGGATAGACTGTCTTCCTATCTTCTTCCCATCTCCTGTCCAGTGGCATATGTCTTGTTAGGATCCAATTTATATGCTCCCCCCCCCAGCTCACTACTGCTTCCAGATGCTGGTCTAGCCACCTTTGTGTCTGAATTGATCAAAAGGGAACTGTGTGATAGAATGCTCTAAACTACATTAATCCAGCAGCTATACAGAGATATTAAAAAAATATGTGAATAGAATGGACAACTCTAACATTATATGGTGGGAATAAATGTGTAGGAAAGTCTGAAACCATTAAAGCACCATGCCTCTATCTCCCTTCTGACAGATCTGTTCAAGAAAGATACAGTGCTGATGATTTCAATACTATGTTAGAGATACAGGCAGTTCCCAACTTCCAGCAGTTCATTTAGTGACCATTTGAAGTTACAGCAGTACTGAAAAAAGTGCCCTTATGCCCTTTTTCTCACTTATTCCCATTACAGCATCTCTGTGGTCATGTGATTAAAATGTGGATACCCCTAATAAACTGTACTTAAATTAGAAATAAAATGGGGAAAAAATACATTAGATTGTGACTGGTTGTAAAAGAAAGATAGAAAGAATGAAGAGGAAGGGAAGAAGGAAGAAGAAGGAAGAAGAAAGAAGAAGAGAAAGGGAAAGTTTAGAAAGGAAGGATAAAATGAAGAAGGAAGGGTGAGGAGAAGAAGGAAAGCAATAAGAAAGGGTATAGAAATATATGAAATGTGGAGACTGTGTTATAAAAGATCTTAAAGGACAAATGATAAATGATTTACAAATTAAATATGAAATGTATTGTTAAAGGGAAAGTGAAGATTGTGTTATAAAAGATTTTAAATGATAAGTGATGTAGAAGTTAAATGTAAAATATATTGTCAAATCCATTCATATTAGATGCAACTCCCCTGACTATATACATTGATTGTAAAATTTGGAAAATTAGCTTTCTTGTTTATTTTGTAAGATCCCTTTTGGGTTTGCCATGGACATGTTGATGTGTTAATGTAAAAAATAAAATAATTTACAAAAAAAAATTCAGATGCTTGGGCACGGACTCGTATTTATGACGGTTGCCGTGTCCCAGGGTCATGTGATTATGTTTTGCGACCTTCTGACAAGCGAAGTCACTGGGGAAGCCAGATACACTTAACTATTGTGCTACTAATTTAACAACTTCAGTGATTCGCTTAAGAACTGTGGCAAAAAAGGTGGCAAAATGGAATAAAACGCATCTAACAACGGTTTCATTTAGTCACAGAAATTTTCGACTCAATTGTGGTTGTAAGTCGAGGTATAGGAAAGCCCACACTTTAGTCTAAGGATTTATCAAACCCTACACTGATACCACTGGCAGTCATTTCGGATTGAATGCAAGTGTTGATGGGACATTTGCCATAGATTGTTTTAGTGGATTTTTATAACACCCCGGATACTTCTTCTGCACTTACATAGCTGAGATGGAAGGCAATTGGCATAATAGTGAAAGAGAATCCCACTTAAGTCCCACCATGACTACTTAATAAAAGTGACTAAATGCTCATACTTGTGCTTGATCACATTCACTATGAAATTCTTACCATTGGCATATTGTCACCTGGACTGCTTTATTGCATGCAGCTGCCAAAGATATCAGAAACCATACAAGCTCTATAACAATCAACTAGAGACTCTAGAGCTGTCATGTTAATATTATTTCTTGGAGAGCTGCTATATTATCGAATGAGCTATCAGAATCAAGCTCCTATGAAAGTTGATTGGTAACACAATCATCTAAAATCTGTTGAATAAGCACAAGACCAGAAATGGATATAGCTTTCAATTGTGTAAACACGCTTCTCTTCCCAATTCATTCAACATCAGCTAACTTGTCTATTGTTTAACTTGTCTATGGTAACCATGGCAGTATCTCCATAGTCACATGATCAAAATTCAGGCGGTTGGCAACTGACTCATACTTATGACAGTTGCAGTGTCCCAGGGTCATGTAATCACCTTTTGCGACCTTATGACAAACAAAGTCAACGGGGGAAGTCAGATCCACTTAACAACCATGCTACTAATTTAACAGCTGCAGTGATTCACTTAACAACTGTGCCACGAAAGATTGTAAAATGGGACAACATTTACTTAAGAAATGTCTCCCTTAGCAACAGAAATTTTGAGCTCAGTTGTGGTCCGTAAATTGGATGAATGAACTACAGTCTTTACCTTTTTGTCATCTATCAGCCAAAACTCACTCAACAATAGCAGCAACAGCAAGAGAAATTCGAAGCTCAGTTGTGGTCATTATTGTATTGGTAAATATAGGTAAATATTGCTATGGTCCTGGCATGGCCTGAGAAATATTTTCCCTGGTGTCAACTCCCAGATCTTCTCCGAGTTGCCATGGAGGCAGACGGGGGGGAGTTGAGCATGGCCTTGCACCTGGCTTCTTATCTTTGAGGCCAAGTGCGTGATGTGACGAGGAGGAGGAGACCTGAGTGTGGCATGAGAAAGATCCGCCCAGAGACCCTTAGACGGAACATGGACCTGAAAATGGTTGCACTTCCTATAGAGCCTGTTCCCTAGAAAATAAATAGCCATTAAGAACCAACGTTCATTTTGGATTGTTTATTTCATTTGGTTAGCAGACTAATGTAGAAGCGCTCTTGACACCTGGCATGTTACAGGATGAGAAAAAGAATAGGAAATTAGTTTGCATTATCTTTGGAACAAGTCAACTTTACGGCAACCATTGGCACCAATGGTCCTGCTCCCTGTGGATACTTTCAACAACTCCAACATAGATTCATGGGTTAGAGAACAAACTCCTTAAAATGGAGCTATTTTCATTCAGTCTCAAAGGATATTTCAGCAGTTAAGTGCAGTATATATATCAAACCCCAATCGTAGTCATTCATGATTTGCGCTACTCCTGGAAAGCGGAATCTAGTCCCAGGGATATCGTTTTACCCCTTGGACAAAAAGAAGGGACAAAGGAAGGATTTATTAAAACAATAAACTTTAGTCAGGAACAGCCCTAATCAGAATGTCAAAAATTAGAACAGACATATCCTAAAGGACCCTGGTAAATACTTTCTCTGTGAAACAAATCCTTATCGAATCTTGCTGTTTTACTGGGAGCCGCACTGTGTAATTCTGTGAACGGAGGTCCCCTGCAATGAAAAGAAGAAAAGAGGGAAGCATGAATCATGATATCTATCCTTTTAAACTGTCATTCAAAAAAGCATATTCGCAAATTGCACCGTATATGAACATCATGATTACAAGTTTGTCCTGGAGCCCATATTCCCTGCCTCTCATTGACAGGGGCAGCAATAGAATCAAGCCATAGCAGAGACCAGAGGATAGCTAAATTTTACTTGTTTGTGGAGCAAATAGAACATCCTGCCCTCCCTTCTGACTCTTTTCAGTCTCCTGTGATTTTTTAAAAAGAAGCATTTATTCCTTTTCTCTCTCTCTCTCCAGCATGATAAAGAGTCTGTATTATTTACTGTGGAACTTTCCACTATTGAAATAATGATTGCTAATATAATTGAGCGAGAACATTCTGTTTTCAAGTAGACCGAGGTTCTGTGCAACTTTGCACATTTAAACAAAATGATTACCAACAATCACCTACTTGAAATTCCTCCAAGGACTTTTGTATACAGCCTATGAGCAAACAGGAACAAAGGCAAGATACTCAATTTGTTCTATTTTAGTATGTAAGTCTGCTTAAATTTTCTTGTCCAGGAAGCAGTGGAATTAGGAACAATCATTTTGTTCTATTTTTCTAAGTTTGCTTAAATTAGCTAATTGCCTTCAGATGGGAATCTTGGGATTTAGTTGTACACAAACCTGGAAACTCACAGGAGACAAGTTGCATTTAGGAATAACTAAAAAAAAAATCTGTTGCATGAGTTTCAAATAAAATTGACTCAGGATTGGTAAGAAGTATAATTTCAAGACAGTTTCTGGCTTCTTTGTGGATTTGTTTTTAAAGTGAGAGATCTGATCATTCCAGATTACAAATACAGCTAGCCCTCAAATTACAATAGTTCATTTAGTGACTGTTCAAAGTTGCAACACTGAAAAAAACGACTTATGACTATTTTTCACATGTACACTGTTACAGCATCCCCATGATCACGTGATCAAATTTCAGACACTTGGTAACTGGTTCATATTATGACTGCTGCAGTGATCTCCTTTTGCGACTTTCTGACAAGCAAAGTCAATTGTGAAGCTGGATTCAGCTGGGTGGCCAACTTATTCACTGCAGTGATTCACTTAACAACTGTGGCAAGCAAAGACATAAAATGGGACAAAACCCACTTAAAAATGACTCACAGAAATTTTGAGTTCAATTTTGGGTCGTACATTGAGGAATACCTATGCATTTCAGATATCAAATATGCGAACCGGAGTAGTATGATAACTGCTTTTGCAGTTTGGGAAGAGTTTGAGCAGTAACCAGTGATTCATGTGTATTTCATCTATTTCAACGTATTCGATGTTTCCAGCCTGCTAAAATCAGGGGGACTTCAACACAATTTGAAAAACAATAGGCCATAATTTCCATAAATTTTTTTATAAAGGTATCTTAACCCTCAAAGGGCAAACCATTCTAACTAAATTAATACTAAACCAAAATATTGTACCATAACCCAAAATTATCACTTGTAATGCTGCCCAGTGCAAAAGTAGAACAATCTCAGATCCAGACGGTAAATAAAGCAATGTTGTATGGATTGCAATAAATCAAGCTTGACATGGGGATGTTCTATAGAGAAGCACTTCACGGGTTTGTCTACACTAGGGGCAAGCAACCTTGGCTCTTTTATGCTGGCTCAGGAATTCTGGGAGTCCACAAGTCACATAGGGACAAGGTTGCCTATCTCTGGTCTACACAAAGGGCAGTACCTACAGCATCTTGGCAGATGATAGTAGTTTTTGAATGCCTTGTGTCCTCTTTAAATGGATTGTTATATTTTTAGGCAGCAATTTCAGCCCACTGGTTGTATCACTCTGGAGCAGTGTGGAAAGTTAAAATAAGCTAAAGGGGGCTTCCTAGCCCTGAATGAAATGTTCCTCTGCTCAGCGATGTCAGAAAACTTCTGAGATCTTGCTAACTTTATCTGGAGGTTGCAATCCAGCCCCTTTAAATAGGACACTTTAAAGATGGATACAAATATAAAAAAAAATATGTCGTGGGTACAGTACTATAACTTTAATAAGAAGATGTGTTGGTATAGGATACAGGTTTTTATTGACTTGTTGTAGTTCTATAGCTTCACAACCAAAAACTTAAATATGTTAATATGAATTTGATCCAGAATTACCTATGGTAAATGTTCTACATTTCCATTGGAAAAAACATTTCAGTGAAGAAAATGACCTTTGCTAATAATTTTGATGTCTTCTTTCTCCCAGCAATCCTCAACCCTGTACATTAAGCTCCTAGGGTAGAAATTTATAAGGATTTGTGATTCTATTATGGTGATGTAGTGGTTAGAATCACAGTATAACAGAACTGAAAGATGCACCCGGAGACTCCAGGTGGTGCAGAATGCAGCCGCGCGGGGGATTATGGGAGCTAGTGGTCGGGCCCACGTGACCCCCCTCCTATGCGAGCTGCACTGGCTGCCTGTGGTTTTCCGGGTGCGTTTCAAGGTGTTGGTCACCACCTTTAAAGCGCTCCATGGCTTAGGACCTAGGTATCTACAGGACCGCATTCTACCAGCAAATACCTCCCACCG
>JANHFO010001757.1:192299-208139 GCA_032468095.1 Pareas carinatus
GAAGTTGACCAGAGGGGTCATGGCAGCAGTGCCTGAAGATCCTTTCAAAGATGCTCTCAAGCAGAAGTATTCAATCTCATCAATTCCCCTCTTTCACCAGAGTGAATGATTTTCCCTCCCTATTTTCGGTATCAAAAACAAAGTTATTGAAATGCATATACATTTGATCTGTGGCCTCTTGGGGTCAAATGCACACTGACCACCCTTCAGAAAATTCAGGTGGCCGTTTTCCACATGCTAAATCATCAATCAAAGCTATAAGCAGTGGGACAAGGAAGGAAAGACAGCAGTACAGGTTGTACAGATTGTGTAAAAGGCCTGAGCAGCTGGTCTGTTTCAGGAGCTTCTTTATAAGAATGTGGCTTTTGGCCTTCCATGTTAAAAAGAAATTAAATTCAGAAGTTAGACACTATAGCAAACACTCGTATGTCTGTTCACTTTAGTGAATAAAATAGGCAGATTTGAGCTGCTGAACTCACACACACACCACTCTGACACTTAAGGTCACATCTCCTCAATGATAAAGGGCCCTGGAAGATACCTAACATTTGTGGTTTTTCATTTCAGACCATTTTCCCCCTGATCTTGATCTGTCAATAATTGATTTTTGTTGTGTGCATGGTAGAAAAGGACAAAGAGGATACAGAACACCGGAATAGAATGGTAAAGATCAACATTACAAAGGGTGGTTTTTCAGATAGAGAAAGGCAATATGTGCTGGGGGGGTTGGGCTGGCGGAAAAAGGAAGCATAATTGGAATTCTCCTACTACTGAATGTATATCGTCTCTACCCAAGTCTATAAAACATATTCCAAACAAAGTCTGTATTCCAATAACAAATGACTCACTGTTTTCATAATATTTGCTTCTCAAGAAATTGTGATTGTGGTTCAGCATGGCCAAATAAGAAAATGCGATTGAAGGCAAAAAAAGGCATGGTATCGATCAGTCTCTCACACAAACTGCTGAAAACAGATGAACTCCTCAAAATTCCACATTAAACTTTAAACTTTGGAAAAGGAAAAAAAACTCGGTAGATTTCTCATCAGAAATCAACATGCTGGGAATAGGGGAAAAAAATCTGAAACCTTAAAATACTTGCTTTCCTCATTGTTTTATTAAAGGGTTTTACATATGTTGTGGTTTTTGCTTCATCCAAAATCAAATGCATTATAATATCGCAGGTCTAATTCTTAAGTAACTCCAGAGATATGGAAAGGCAGTTCCATAGTGCTAATTTGATGATGTCTAGATGGAAAGTTACATTAATACGCTACAA
Source organism: Pareas carinatus (assembly GCA_032468095.1). NCBI lineage: Eukaryota > Metazoa > Chordata > Lepidosauria > Squamata > Pareidae > Pareas > Pareas carinatus. The sequence continues at coordinate 193,579 of JANHFO010001757.1, forward strand.
GATCAAACCAAATATAATTTTCAACTTGTTTTTATTAATTTATCTTCCCCCCACACTTGCTGTTAGATTAGGATCTTAATCTCCATGTCCATAGTCACAACGTTTTAAGTTGCTGGGAGCCTCTATGGAAGTTAGTTTTTCTTATTTGGTTTTCAGGTTCTTGGCAGTCCTTTTTGTCTTAAGTGATGTTAAATAAGACCTTGACTCTAGCTGTTGGGAGGCGGCCTGCAAATTCCATAAAAGAATAAAGAATTGTTTCGGTTCAGTTTTTAATCCTTGTTATTGTTTCAATTTCTGTTTGTTCACAGTTTAGAATAGGAAAGAATATACTTGACTTCCCACTCAGTCTAAAATGTACAATTGTGGGAATATCATTCTTAAGCATTTGAAAACTTATACTGCTTTTAATTCAATGGGTGTTAATGCTGAAAGATTGCCGATCTGTAATCAATCAGTCCCATAAATTAAATCTGGTCAGATTAGAGGATAATAATACAATATATTATCTAAAATAAAATAGATACATAGTAGTATATTAGATAAGGTAAGGTAAAGGAGTCACTGTGAATTTTACTTTGCTAGTTGTTGCTGACTAGAGGGCAGCATCTCAATTTCCAGGCCATTGAGCTGTTCCAAGACTTTTCCTTGGTCATGTGACTATCATGACATCATGGAGCACTATTACCTTCCCACTGAAGTGGCATCTATTTATCTACTTACATTTGCATGCTTTCGAACTGCTAGGTTGGAAGGAGGTGGGCCAAGAATGGAAGTTCGCCCTGTCTCTAATAATAACCTGTCTATCCCAATTCTTGCAGACGACTTGATAGGTGCATAAAAATGCCAAATCCAGTGTGAACATCTGGCTGACTGTGCGACCAACCCTGGTAAACCTGATAGTCATGGGTTGTGAGTCTTGGTTGCTGTGAAGAGGTTGAGAGCTATGCCAGAGGTTCAAACCATAATGGACAGGTCTCATCAGAGGAGACAGGATTCAATAGTTGGACAAAAATACCAAATCTAATCTAAACATCTGACTGTGGGACCAACCATAAAAAATAAGGTATTGGTACAGGGCGATTCCCTCTCTTTCCTGACAAGGTCCTATTCCTTGGTTTAACTGTACTCAGACATATACCCAGCTATATGGTTTTCCACCCCTCTGAGATAACAATAGAAAACAATAGAAAACAATAGAAAACTCTGTTTTTTTCACCCTTATCTAATAAATGGAATTTCTGCTTAATGCTAAATAAACTTGGAAAGTGCATCATCTAACAATGGAATAGGAGAAATGTATTTTTCCCCTTAAATTAAATTTTGAAGGTTAACATGTGCTTGGATGCTGACTATTTTTCTAAAAAAAAGAACATGCAGTACGAGAATTAAACTTCTAAGACTTGAAATCTTTAGAATATTGTATTTACTGTAGGAAAATACATACCTAAGTAGTACGCTTGCTCTAGAAAGGATGTTAGGGTTTGTCGTTCAGCTCAGTTATACCTGCTTACTATTATGCTCCCATAAGACATTGTGATTGTTTTGCCATGTTCCCACAAGATGGAACTTTTTCCAGTAGACAGAAGTTAACTCTCTTAGTGTTCATCACCACTGAGGACAATACTCATCCCTACACAAAGAGTCCCCATAGGCCCTTTTCAATTTAATTCTTTCCTCCTAAATTAAGACTTCTGATGGAGGTATATAGGCCTTTGCTTGGGGCTGAATATCACCCAGCGAGAGAACATATCATTATGAAAGGAAGTGAGGCAAAAAGAGGCCCCCAAACAGCTCTTAAGTGCTTCTTCCTACCCCCTAAATTGAAAGTGTCTGAAAAAGCAAAGAACAATAAAGGAAATAATCTCTCTTTCAATAATTGCTGTTGCTCTAATTGCTTCTTTGTACCCCAAACACCGAGGAGCAGAGAAGAAAGAAGTCTGGATGGACACAAAATGTGAAAAGGAAAAGGAAAGAGTATAAACTTCAGTTGGTTAAAGTGGCGAGGTTAAGAAGGCAAAGGGCTGAATCTGGGCCACACGTTGTTTTATGCTAAATTAGCAATTATTTTCAGGGTAAAGTAGTAGTCTAAGGTTGCGGTCCTATGCATAATTCTATGCCCAATAAGCCCTGTTGAATTGCCAACTGATAATTAGAGCTATTTCATTTGGGAGAGGTGGCGTAAATCTGGAGCAGACGTTGCTTTAGGTCCTCTTTAATGGTTATTTTGACAGGGAATTCTTAGACTTGCAATGTAAGTGAAAACATTTCTGTCAGAGTCTTTGCTTGAAGATATCCAGCAAAGGACAGTCTACCACCCCACTAGGTAACTGATCCACTATTGAACTACTCTGTTAAACTTCCAAATAAAACTAGCTACTGGCTGCTGCCTATTAAGCCTATTAAGATGATTAAGTCTCATCTGTAAACCACTGTATAAAGCTATGTAATACAGAGTGGGAGGAACAGCAGACAGTTGCATTAGCAGAACTATTGACGAATGAGAATGAGAATGAGAATGGAATGAGAATGAGAATGAGAATGAGAATGAGAATGAGAATCAGAATCAGAATCAGAATCAGAATCAGAATCAGAATTTATTTCGCCGAGTGTGTCAGGACACACAAGGAATTTGTCTCCAGTGTACATGCTCTGTACCTACATAGATACAATAAACAACTATGATTGCAATCACCACATAGCTGACACGTGTCGTGCCCAGTTTTAAAGACACGCCCTCCCCAATATTGTAATATCAGTGATTACAGCTAGGAGATACGGGAGTTTGTTTGTGATTTGTGTTATAAATTTTGGACCCTTAAAAAAACCATCCCTAACTTTTGTTATCTGGATCTCTGAAATGCAAGATTTGCTTTGAAATTTCTGAATGCATATTCAAGCTGATATCCAGCTTAATGAAGCAGAAGTCATACTTGACTTACAACATTTCATTTAGCGACCGTTCAAAGTTACAACGACCCTGAAAAAGTGAGTTATGACCAGTTTTCACACTTATGACCATTGCAGCATCCCCACATGATCAAAATTTAGACACTTGGCAACTGACTCATATTTTTGACGGTTGTAGCGTTTTGGGGTCATATGATCACCTTCTGTGACCTTCTGACAAGCAAAGTCAATGGGGAAGCCAGATTCACTTAGCAACTTGTTACTAACTACAGTGATTCACTTAGCAACTGTGGCAGGAAAGGTCGTAAAATGGGGCAAAACCCACCTAGCAACTGTATCACTTCACAACAGAAATTTTGGGCTCAATTGTCATAAGTTGAGGACTACCTGTAGTCCCTCTCTTCTCTTTTTGTCAAGTCACTTCTCACAAACCCAAATAACTGAAGAAGTTGGGGCAGCCTCTTGGGTGTCCTTTGATGACTTCTTTGATCTTAGCACAATTCTCTGTGACTGTTCTCCTAAAGGTGCTTTTTCCAAAAGGTAACCGGTTGTCCTTGTTTTTTTATCCCTTTGAAACGTAGAACTGAAGAAACTTCTTGAATGAGAAACGAAATGTTTTCAAAGGAAAAAAACAAACCCAAGAAAGTCCAATTGACTTTTGACAAGCACACCTTTGGTATAGCCATGACCTGAAAGGTTGAAAATCTCCCAGACAGCTATGACCGTTCCCTAATGAAGCAAATAGATTCTGCCCCTTTTGCAAGCTAGTTCAGTAAGCTCCATATCTGTAGCTACCTGAATATATTTAGGGGTAAAGTTCATGTCAAAGTATGATTCACCTAAAGTTCCGCATTTGATCACTTGAAAGCCTGAAATGAATTAAAGCAATAGACACCTCACTACTGTTATTTGCTGGCAACTGATATCCTGTGGTATTCTGAGGCTCAACCAGGAAGTCCCAATCCAATTCCAATTCTGAGAATATCTCTGAGAACAGCAACTGAATAGATGATCTATTTTTATTTATTAGATTTTTAATCTTGCCTTTATTTTATTCTTTTGTGTAGTGGGTTGAGGCAGTAACGAGGCTTTGCTAACAAACAAACGGATTTATTAACAAGGCAATCTATTAAGCACATCGAAGGCAGAAGTGGGCATCATACTTTGACAGGTCACAGCTGTGACCAATGAGATGCTGGGATTTCCCCGCGCTGGGGTTCCTGCATCTTTCAGCTCCCTGGGCAGACTTGATACTTTGCAACTACCTTATATGTGTATTCGTGCTTATGCAACTTTGGCGGTTTGACAGTTTGGCGTTTGGCACCGATTTCGGGTAAATGCACAATAATTTTTATAAACCATCGTTATTTATAATTATTGAGTTATACTCAATATAATTATTGAGTTATTTTATAAATAGCCCAAGGTGAAGATGCCTACTCCTTTCTTCCCCACAAAAACAACCCTGTGGGGTTGTTGGGATGAGAGAGAAGGACTGGCCCAAAATCACCCAGCTGGCTTTCATGACTAAGGTGGGATTAGACCTCACAGTCCCCATACTTCCAGCCTGATGCCTTAACTACTAGATTCAATTGACTCATTTCTTCTATCTAACAAGTATACCAAATAAAGTGGAAGGTAGTTACACTTCCCACCACCAACCCCGAATCTGACTAATAGTTTAAATGAGTAAACAAGTTTTAGGGACCAATGTCATGCATAAGAAGGATTTAAAAAAATGTTTGAAAAAGTTTGCTCAAGTGAAAGCAGCTCCGGTAATAACGCATCGCAGTCACCTGGTGAAATGATATAGAAAATCTATATGTGCAAAGTGGAAAACTTTCCTTCTGTTGCCAACATTGAATGATCAGCACTCCAAGGCAGCTGAACGATGTGCAGATTCCAAATCTAGCACCTGTGAGGGAGGTTGGTCTGTGTCACTGCTGTGCTGTAGGCAGGATGTGCCAGGTTCCCAGTTGCTTTATTTCAGGAGGGTAGGAAAAGCTATCGAACCAGGATAAGGTCCATGATGCAATTAACAAGGTAGCATTGGCAAAAGAGCAGCCATATCTCCAAGGGCTTGTTCTGCTAAAAATAAACAAGCAAACAAAAACAAAACTTCAGTGAAGCATAGACAGAATTCTGAAACTTACTTCTACAAACAAACAAACAAACATGCAAACAAACATTTCATTTATATTCTACATTACCTCCATAAAACCCAAGGCATTGTTCACTGAGTCTGTATGGGATGTGCCTCCCAGACAGCAATCAGCCATAAATGTATTTATCTCATAAAATTTGCACGTGCTTTTAGTCTGCATCTCGGTTGCAAAGTTACATTTCTTTTTAATTTGGTACAGTTTTAATGCATTGTCCAAAATTGTCCTGTTAACTAATGGAGGGTGAGTATAAATGAATATCATATGTATATATTTTTTGATCTTCCTCTCAGCAATTATATATATACTACAATTCTAATCCAACCTCTCTCTATGAGTACATCATAAAATCCTTTTATCTATAATTCATTCTTTCTATCAAACCATAAGCCATAAAATCATGTTCTTTTATACGCAAAAAGTCCATGAGGAGGTTCTAGTCGTTGATGAAAGTCAATAATGACATTTTCTAATCAAAGAAATTAGTCTGGTTATCTCAGAAGTCAATTTTACCAACCATTCCTCCATGGCGTCTAATGTCAAATCTTTTCATCTTTGTCTATGCAATAAACTCTTCTTCATATTATTTTCATGTTTTCTGTTTCTTTATTTCCTTTTTTCTATTTTTTTCTTTTTCCCATATTGTTTTTTTAATGTAATTCTTATATATGTAACGTCTTTTAATACAATTATTTAAAAAAAAATAACAAAGAAAAAATCTTGATATCCTTCAATGCGTTAGTGCATTTATAAATTAGTTTTAACAGTCATGCAAGCTATTGACATTTTTTGAAAACTAAATTTGAGACTCATTAGCTAAGCCTTCTGGAACCTATTTGATCTGCAAGCCTGCTTGGCCCAGAATTCAGAGAATGACCTCCCCCCAGAGATTCGAACTATTTCTGACCTCCGTGCTTTCCGCTGTGCTGTAAAAACACACCTTTTTAACCAGGCCGGGTTGGCCTAGTTTCACACCTTTCCCCTGTGAAAATTTAATTTTACATGACAATTTTAAATCTGGTTTTAAATTGGTTTTAATATTAAATATTAAATATTTCTTTTTAATTCACTTTTAAATTTTTGTAATTTTGTATATTGTATGTTTTATTGGCTGTACACCGCCACGGGTCCCTTTGGGGAGAGGGGCGGTATATAAATCTGATTAATAAAATAAATAAATAAATAAATAAATTGAAATCCTAGTATATTGTTGGGTTCTTAGGTTTGCGTTATCCTAGCCTCCTTTTTCCACTATAAATTATTAGTATTAAATAAATTATAAAACCAGTTTAGGATTCTGCATACCTCTAAAACTCATTCCTATGACCTTTAACTGGGTGAAATGGTGTATTATAAGACAACAATTTTTGAGCCAAGGAACCTTAAATGGCCAAACTTATAGAATGCATCCAGTATCTGAGACCCATGACCTCCAAGGGAATGAAATTTTGGAAGGTTGTGACTTTTTCAGTGCTACTGACTGCTGCTATGTTGCTATGATCTTCATTTTCAATATTCCAGTCTTTCAATGCTTTGCTTTCTCCCCCACCCAGGATCAGCCGCTTACCTGCCTACTGGAAGGAGACAAGAAGGGAAGTCAGTTTGGTCTAGTGGTTAAGATGCCAGGCTAGAAAACAGTAGACCAGGGGTGTCAAACTCAATTTCATTGAGAGCCATTGACACTGCTGTCTCCACAGGCCACTCCCTGCAACCCTCAAATCACCACCCAACGCTGTCACTGCCCTAGGGGAGCTCCCTACTCACCTCTAGGGTGGCTCCATGGGCCGGATCCAAGGGGGTCACAGGCTGGATCTGGCCCGTGGGCCTTGTGTTTGACACCTGTGCAGTAGACTATGAGTTCAAGTCCCACCTCAGTCATCAAAGCCAGCTGGGTGACTTTGGGCCACACACTCTCTGTCTCAGACCAACCCATCTATGAGGGTTATTGTTGTGGCGAATACAGGAGGAGGAAGTTGTGTTGGATATGTTCACCACCTTGCATTATCTGTAAAAAAATATTAAATGTGGGATACAGATAAATAAAGGGATGAGAAGGGAAAGGGAAGAGAGGGTTTCTGATACTCCCTGCCAGCTTCCCACAATCAAATCAATGGGCAAGCTGTCAGAAAGTCAGAAATTGCTCCAGTTCCCACTGCTTCTTTGTCTGTCCATGGTCAATCTGTTTTTCTATTTAGGTAAGGAAATATCTCTGGGGAAAAAATGACCCAATAGGACATGGGTTGTCTAGCATGCCATAGCTATGTAGGGCTTCAGTTTGAAGGTAGTAGCAATTCTCCCCATGAAGACATTCTTGCTTGTGGTCCTACATCAATAAAGCTCACTCTGACTCTTCCTGACTTCCAAACCAATTACAGTTCTAAATCTCAAAATGGCCTCAGATTACTGCTGTGTCTGAAATTCTGATGGTTAATTTCCCCTCAAATTTCCATACTTCATATCTACATCTTTATTCATGTCACTTTTCCTGCCTTGGTTGACTGTTTTTCAGTGTGAAATTACCCCCTCCAGTTGCCCCCAACCTCTCTTTGGGCCCACATTCTATCTCATCTATGAATAATCTCAATAGAATATATTCAAGGTTTGAAATTTTCCCATTGGTTTGCATCAGAGACAAAGCCAGTGAGTCTCCTTGGTGCCTCGCCCTCAGTAAACTGTACAGCATCATTACCAGTACCATCTAGAGGCTTTGCTTTCATTGGTGTTGACAAGAAAGCCTTGCAGCTGTGCAGCAGCAGCAACAGCAGCAATCTTGTGAAATGGGATTCACACTCCGCTCAGTTGTCAGTGGGGTAGCCATGTATGCTTCAGCCTGTGTTAAGTCAAGAAAAGGAAAAAGGCACGCCAGCCCTCACCTCTTGCAAACCCTAAGTACCCCCTTTTGACTGCCACGGCTTTGCCGAAAATAACACATTTAGTCATTTGTCATAATTATAAGAAGCCCAATGACATGGAATGCGGTCCCGCCTTTTAATGCTGCCAAGACTGTTATAATACAGCCAGCAGGGGACTGCCGCTGTGAGCAAATCACAACTGTGGTGCCAGTTAAATTCCAGCCGAAAGGTCATACGTGACCTTTGTGAGCAGTTCATCGCAAATGATTGATCTACCAGCAACAAAACTAATAATTACACAGCGCTTCATTTCCATTCATCTCGGTAACATGAAACTTATCGCAGTGTGAAGGACCCAGGCTATGGAAGGATAAATTGGTGAACCATAAACCCACTAAAATCCAACAGGTGCATCTCCAATCATGCTTTGTCCTTGTGTTTACCTAACTATCTCTAGGCGTTTCCCCCAAATCTACCAGCCAACTGAATTTATTATTTTAGCCTTTCCTTTGATAATCCTTTGATAGTTCTGATTTTTAGGCTGCATATGTTATGGTAGAAACCCCACTAAACATACAGTTGGTGAAATATGCATAGTAGTGCAGTATGAATGTGTGCTTGGGGTTATCTTATGAATGGGCTGCTTGCTGTTTGCATCACCGGGTCTAAAATAGCTTTTTGTATTTAAAACAAACTCTGCAAACGAAAAAAAAAATCTTACCGCATATGTTATGCAAGGGAAATGACAACCAAGCCAGAATCCTCTCCTGATTTCAGGATGATAAATTTGAAGTCTAAATGGATCGTTCCCAGGGGATTCTTGATATTTGGCATAAATCTCAGTAGGGAAATATTTATTGTACATTAGCATTGGTTATATAAGAGAGAGGAGCCATTTCAGTGCAATGGGAAATTAAATAAACGACTAGACAGATCAATGGGAACTTTCAGGACACTGCTCTAATTCACTTGAGACAGCTGAACGCCCCATGGAAAGCTGACTGAGGCAACCAGGGAAATTCTCTGGATGATTTCCCTCCCACCCCTTGCTCAACAACAACAACAAAACAACAAAGAAATAGCAGTCAATTTTTGTTTTCTATGAAATACCACAGAGAGCATAGACAATTCTTAAATCCCTGGGAAGTGCATATAACAGCATGGGAACATATTCTGAAATTTCTGTTTCTTCTTTTTAAAGAAGCAAAAAAACTGAAAGCAAAAACCCTACTGGGACAAAGAAAGGATTCCATGTAAAATATGTTAATATGTCTATGCATGTACTTGTGCATACACATTTACCCTGTTGTTCTTTCTGAAGCTACTGCTGTGCTGCTACATTGACCTCTTGTTAATGAAAAAGGGCTGTTGTCTCTACATTTTCTCATCTTTGCTGTGGACCCTTGCAATTTTGCAGACAATTATCAAGACATGTGTACAGTATAACATTTAGCATGGCCTCAATACACGAGTAGCTCATGGTTCTCATGTTACATCCAAACGTGTTCAAGAAAAGTGTTTTCATATTTTTTCTTGTACATTGCTTTCAGACCAACATAAAACATTTATCTATTTTTTAAAATAACTCATGGTAGGACACAACAACCCTGTGAGGGTGTTTGGGCTGAGAGAAGGGGACTGGCCCAAAGTCACTCAGCTGGCTTTCCTGGCTGAGGCAGGACTTGAATTCACGATCTCTTGCTTTCTAGCTTGGTACCTTAATCACTAGACGAAACTGACTCTATTTTGTTACTTAAAGCAGTGGTCACCAACCTTTCAGACCTCAGGGACTACTAAATTCATAATTTTAAATCCTGTGGACCACTAATATGAATGTTTAAAACAGATATATACTTTTGTAAAATAATGATCAGAGAACTTCCATTTTATTAATATAAAAGGCACCAATGTAATATAGCAAAATTTTAAAAGGTTATTTAATTATAACAAAATCATAATTGCTTCTTTATTCATAAAAAAATCTTTAAAGTTTACTTAATTGTAGCAAAATTATTAAAGATAGTTTAATTATTACAAAATAATTAAGCTTCTTTAAGCATTACACATTTTAGTGTAATATTTGTCCCTGCTTGAGAGAGAGAGAGAGAGACAGACAGACAGACAAACAGACAGACAGACACGCAGAGAATGAGAGACAGACACACACACAGAGGAAAAGAGAGAGAGAGAATGAGAGACAGAGAGAGAGAGAGAGAGAAAAGAGAGAGAATGAGACACACACACACACACACAGAAAGAGACAGAGAATGTGTGTGTGCCTCTTGTGCCTCGCTGTGTCTGCCATCTCCATGAGCAGAAACCATACAAAAAAATTCAAATAATCTCTAGATTTTCCTGCAGACCACCAAAATTTTCTTGCGGCCCACTGGTGGGCCCTGGCCCACAGTTTGGAGACAACTGACTTAAAGGAAAGGAGAACGTAAATTTCTCCACTCTATACATATAATCCAGATAGATCGGTCACTCAGTGTTAAAGGCAAAGATCCTTTTGATTTGTCTACGGCATCTCTTTTCTAGATGACTTTCCCCCTGAATGTCTGGTCTACAGACTAAGTAGTGCTTGCTGATCTCATGTCCAAGTATTAATGAGGATCCAGACTTGTTTAGCTTGCAAACTCAAACAAGATTGACTCAATACTGCCAACTACTCAATTCAGCAGAGCTTTCTCCATGACAAATGAGGACGGCAAGTATCTTCAGAGAGTACGGTGAGGAACTGTTACTTAGGACAGCTGCTTCGCTCTGCCTAATGGCAGGACTGGTCTTAATTATTTCTTGTAATCCTCTACAGGTAGTCTTCGACTTACAACAATTCATTTAGTGACTGTTCAATGTTACAACGGCACTGAAAAAAGTGACTTTTCACACTAACTACTGTTGCAACATCCCCATGGATGTGTGATCAAAATTCGGATGCTTTGCAACTGGCTCATTGTCCTAGGAACATGTGATCTTCTTTTGCAACCTTCTGACCAACAAAGTCAATAGGGATGTCTGATTCACTTAACAACCCATGCTACTAACTTAACAACTGCAGTGGTTCACTTAGCGACTATGGCAAGAAAAATCATAAAATGGGGCAAAACTCACTTAAACAATCGTCTCGCTTAGCAACAGAAATTTTGGGTTCAATTGTGGTCACAACTCAAGGACTACCTGTAATTGCAACTTCATGAACAAATTTCTCTGAATATTACTTGGTATAACAACAGCTAATACTTTATATTAGTTAACTTAGCATATGTTAATTCTGTTCGGAAATAGTTTCTAAAGTGCCCAGAAAGGTGATCTGAGAATCTGGTGGTGAAAATTTGCTTACAGCTTTCTAGACCAGAGGTCTCCAAACTTGGTCCCTTTAAGGCTTGCGGACTTCATCTCCCAGAATTCCTCAGCCAGTTTTCAAGGAAGCACCTTGAGTCACCTTACTTTAATCTTCCAATTATGCTTCAGATTTTATTTTCATTGTGACAAATATTTTTCTTCAAATAACCAGAAAGTTCATTAACTCCTGCACAAGAACAAGCTACATAGCTTAGAGATATATCTATCATCTGCTTATCTTTTTTTCCCCTTTACATCAAATTCTGGAATCTATATTACCAATAGATAACTTCCTATGCCTTCTTTTTCACATACAGAATAAGACTCATCTGATATATCCTCCAAAACTGCATACCATGTACCATTCACTATGTTATCCAATCAGAAGGCAGCAATTAGTATAATATACAGACACACTTAATCAGGACTACTGTGTAGTTAATGCTTTATTAGATATTGAAGGAGGGAAAAGTGAATTTAACATTTAAATTTACAGTGTAACATTCCAAAATGCCACAACCGCTATACTATTTAACATTTAAACTTGCTACACTATTTACTTTTCCTAGTTATTTTGCTGTTCTGTCAAACTTCATTCCTATATCAGTTAATTGTAAGTACAGGTTTTAAAACCATGACTCATCTTGAAGACCAAGGGGTTTTCTTAATTTTAAGAAAAGTGAGTAGGAATCAAACTGAAGCGTGGGGAGGAAACTCATAAGTAGGCATTTGTGATTTATTATTCCCCATAAATTGATTCAAAATAAGAAATGTCCAACTGCAAACCTTTTCGGTTGTCTGGTAATTGAATGTTTGCATGCAGCCCAGACTATCACTGGTGAATGCTGTAGGCTTATGTGACAGAAAGAAGATTGACTGAGAAAGAGGAGGGGAAAGGATGAGAGAAACGGGGAAAAAATGAGGCTGCCAGCAGTTAATTGACCATACAGATCCTAATGTGACAGGCAGTGCCCTCTCTATGAGGGATGATACTTTTGAGAACGCATCTTCCTTTGTAGCTATTGTAAGACTAACAGACTATGGTTGGGGAAAAAAACCTCTTTAGTTGTGGAATCTTCAGCATATGGAAAACAAGGAAGACATTTATTATCATATCGCATACTACATGTCATCAGATAATTTTATGCTGAACATTTTCAAACCTTGTCTGTAAGAGAAGGCAGGAGATTGATAGTAACCATCACCAGCCCTTTACTCAAATAATTTCCTTCTTTCTCTCAGTTTTGGCATTGCTCTCCCAATCCTCAAAAATGTATGTGGAAAATAGAAAGAGCAATAAAGCAAACAATAATGTGTATGTGAGACGGAATAAAACATGTGTTATGTAAATGTAAATATAAATGAAGTAATACACTGGAAATTATAAAAAAAACAGTCCTGGACATTTATTAATACCTACATTTAAAATTATTTAGCGGTGCCACTAAACATTACACCAAGCCAGACACACTCAAGGGAACACCCCAGTTGAAAACATTAATAAATTGCATGGGTCCTCTTAGAATTACAATAGTTTGGCAGCTTTGATGACATCAGAGGAATTCAGCCAGTGCACAGAATTAGTAACTTTCAGATATATACTCAGGACCTTCATCTATGCAGTTCAGAGTTTTTTATTTAATGTTATGATTGTCAGTGCTCAGAGATTCATGGATCCTGTAGTGATCTTACTAATTTCTACCATTTTATCTTACAGTATAAAAGGTGACTTGGTTGCATAAAGCACCATAAATGGGGGCATGGCATCGAGTCAAAGATATCCAAAATTACACTTGGAGAAACCGTCTTGTCTTAGATAAGTTACAGAAAGAACACACCAGACTACACTTAAAGTGACCTTGTTAACTTTACGAGAATTACCTTCAAGTTTCTCCCTGCCTTCCATGAAAACAACCTCTCTCATGGAAGTCAATTTTCTAGTGATCTTTCCATTGCCGAGTTAACTCGGTCACCCATTTCTGGATTTGAGGGTTACACTTTTTCAATTAAGGAGCACACAGTGAACAGAAAAACCTGTAAAACTGGAATGGAACAGAGACATGTTATAACAATTCTTTGATGTACAGAGCTAATTTTAGAGCCTTTAAAATCAATTCTTATCACCGGCAGGTAAAGTCAAAAATAGAAGACCCATGAATCTGGGTGAGGTCAGACTCCTTTACAGGTTCAGGTTGATTGGTTTGCAATAAAACCACTGTGATCTGCTAGTTTTTAATGAGCTTTTCTCTCAAGAAGTGAACTTGTATTTCCAACAAGAATTGTTCAGGAAAGATGTGCTCTAAACAGAAATTCCAACCAAGGCTCCTCCCATGATCTAGAATTTAGTTCCCTTGTTTGCTGGGATGCTGAGAAAAGTAGTCATTATTATTTCTTTTAGGGCAAAACAATTAAGCAGAATCAAAAATGAGAATAGAGGATAAAGTGAACCACATTTCTGAATGGAAAACTAGATCGTGTTATAACAGACGTGACAAAGTTGCCTAAGCAAACAGTCAGCAGAGAAAAATATCACTGTTTGGAATTTGTTTTGACTTGAATAGTTGGGTGTATATTAAAAATTTTAAATCTCCAAATGTTGCACTAAGGGCTTCGAAATGATCTCCAAGTTGTAAAGTGCCCTATTTTTATTCTGTTTAAGATTTAATTTCTTAACAATTTAGCAAGATTCTGATTCAGTCATCAAATTCCTTGAAGCCTAATTGTTATGGAAATAATACAGTTCTGCTATTTTCAATATGGTGCCTATGGCTAGCAATGTGGCTATCAATTCTCCCTTCTCACTTGACTGTTTAAAACTGTTTAATTTTTTTAAAAAATGAGAACCAACACAGTACAAGTGCCACAAAGAGACACAAAATGCTCAATTTAGAGAAATTTAGGCTTATATCATTTCTGATCGCTCATGTTACTAAGCAGATCTATTGTCAGGCAAATTTGCATAAGATCACAGCCTTAGATTTTAAAGTTTTATAAAGTGGTACTAATATGTGAAGTATTAATACAAATTTATAAAACCTTAGTAAGACCACACCTGGAATACTCTCAAAAAAATGTTGAGAGTTTGGAAAAAGTACAGAGAAGAGTAACTAAGATGATTAAAGACCTGGAGACAAAAACATATGAAGAGCGGTAGCAGGAATTGGGTATGGCTAGTCTGGAAAAAAGAAGGACTACCCTGTTTCCCCAAAAGTAAGACACCTTCCGAAAATAAGACCTACTTGCAGTTTTGCCTCTCACTGAAATATAAGGCATCCCCCGAAAATAAGACCTCCCCGAT
>JANHFO010001757.1:208239-221002 GCA_032468095.1 Pareas carinatus
TATAACAAATATGTTGATGTAATTAGTAATTGTTTATTTATGCCCTATTTAGTTCCGGATGTAAAAATCAAACAAACATATGATTATTAATACTGACATTTCAAAAATCATAATTAACACTGACATAAAATTTTTCTTTATGTGGGTTCCTTGGTACACTTTGAGTTTCACTATTTCCTTGCAAATGTTTCATTACCAAACTAGCTAACATCACCAGTGCTTTTTTATTGTTAAAGATTTAAGTTATTCAAACATTAAGAGTGTTAATTATCTCTAGTCAATATTGTATAAACACCACTAAACTCAAAATAATATAATGGCATACCTGTGCCTTAAAATAATATAATAAAACAAATAGAAACATTATTTATTCTTTAAATACAAAATAGAAAGCATATGAGGAATATTATCCAGCAGCCCAATAAAATATTGCTGAGGACAAAACCAACATTTCTAGAAATAAATATTTTAGCTCAGTAATAGAGATGCCATAGCTTTAAGAAGAGCTGTGAAGATCTCTTGCTTCATAATTAGTGCATTTGCTACTTTAAATACTGAATACTAAAAGGATGGGTTATGACAAGTCTCTGCTAGGAACATGCTGTTTCAGGCTCAAAGCCAAAGAAGTATTTTGGAACAAGGATGGAAACAGAGAACTGTGGTACTTCCTTAAAGCAGCTCTCATTTTTCCCGAGCTTGTAGGTAGCTTTGAGAACCCAGAAAAATATGCATTTGATTTAAGGAGTACTGAGAATATATGCTGAGCTCCTGGTTGCATCCTATAAGCACCATTTCAATTTAATTGTAGGAAATCACAGCTTAGTATTTTGTTTACACACGTCTTGTTTGAGAAGTTATTGCCCATAAAAATCACTTAAGGAGACACTTAGGGAGCTCCTATGCTCCTATATCCTGTATGTATGGACTCTGTGACTACCTGTAAACACAATCTACTGAAGGGGCAGCTAAAACTCAATTCCACTAGACTCAATAACTTACCCAATAAAGTATGTTACAAAAAGCAGATAGGTTTACATTGACTATGCAGTAATATGTCAAATGATCACAGAGGTCTAGCTAGGCTGTTTTCATTTTGTTTGCATTACACTGGAGAATTTTTTTCAAAACACTTCAAATAAATTCCAGGTTTCAATTAAGGATTTCAATTTTTTCCCCGTTCATCTGTAACTCTCTGTACAAATAAGACTTGGATTATTTAGACCTGCTGCCCTAAATCTTTATATAACAGACCTATCTGTTCCAACAGGCCGGCTTGGGATAGCTGCGTTCTTGTCCTCCTGCATTTAAATTAGATTATTTTAATATTATTTATTGGAAATTATTTTATCGCTCCCCTTTTAATTCAGGCCTTTTTAATATTTTTATATATATTTTTAATGTTCATGTTGTTTGTGTTTTTACATGCCTGTAAGCCGCCCTGAGTCCTTCAGGAGAAGGGCGGGGTATAAATAAAATTATTATTATTATTGTTAACCTCAGGCTCAGCCTGGTCATCTCCTGCAGAGATTTAATTCTCTAAATATGCATTAAATAACTACTTGTATTTAGTGAGAGACCATGGGAGAAGTCCGAAAATTTTGATTACAAGTTAAGTATTCGTAGCATTGATAAGACACCTAGAACATCTGAAGATGTTTTCTTAAAGCTTTATGTGTTCTGCAAGCTGAATCTCTTGCATTCAGCTCAAGGGATCCTACCCTCAATTAATCTATGCATAGGATTGTAACCATAATTGTATGTAAGACTTTTCTTAGAGGCAAGGTTCTCTGTGGGTTGAGACCTGCTGGCTGGGATATTTGAAGGAGGCAAATATTTTTGGATTTACTTACATTCCTGAGTCTATCTAGACAATGGCCCAGTAACTTACTTTGCAACTTCCTCCCTTTACTAGATGACTAATTTCCTTAACTGAAGTGGCCAATAGATGCCTGACCTCAGTCTGGCTATCTGGCATTCTCCAAAATCTCCAACCTGAGAAAAGACAAACCCCACATATCTGATTCCTGTGTCCTGAGCTACATCCTTCAATCTCAAAGCAAGCCTCTTGCCCTCCTCCTCCTTTGATATTTTTCAAATATTAAAAGAGGTGTACTATTCAAACAAAGTGTCTCCCACAGGGTCAGTCCAAGAATAAGCAGGGTCTGATGCGAAATGTCTCATGCGCATGTCTCATGCAGAGCCTTGACAAGCTCAGGGCAAAGCCTATCTGTTAACCCCGCGAGGCCTTGGCAAGAGTGGGGCCTTGTGCAGTCACACCTTTGGCCAGTCCTGGTTCTCCAAATAATATCACTTAATGAAATGAGGAGGGGGCAGGATCTGAAAATACAATTTTGTCTTTGCTTAGTGGACACATCGATGTCATCTCCTGAATAAGAAACAATATGGTTCTAATTTTATTTTTATTTTTTCTTTCCAGTAAAAGCCATTCATTTAATAAGATTACAAGCTTCTATCATTTTTATTTGATACTTAGATTAAAATTTAACTGTTAAATGTGATATATTTATTTATGGTCAAACCCTTACCCCAGCAGAATCATTAGGTATTCACTGAGGAGGTTACATCAATTTGTTTATCATATAAAGGAGACTTGGTAAAACCTAGTAGACACCTTGGAAATGAGACCCTCTGTATTTTATCATAGAGATTTTAATGAGAATTATTTTATTTCTAAATGAAATGTAGCAAAAAGCAGGTTATTATATTTAAGGACATGATAAAAAGTTCTGTTTGGATATTTAGCTGTGGGGACTGTCATGATTAAGCCCTGCACTTCCAAGCTAACCAATACACCATTGATCATTACCTAGCATCTGCTTGGTGTCAGGTTTGACACCTGCTGAGAGCCTATCTTAACATCTGTGTAGAGAGCCATGAGCCTCACCAGCTTTAATCATCTCTTACTAAAAACTCCTATACTGAATATCATTTTCCATCTGTAGACCAAGGAGTGAGGTGGGGGAACTAGGATTGCTATTGAAAGGACAATGAACCTTTCAAGGATAGACATAACTTTGTTACATTTCTGAAAGTGAAATAACAATAGTTGGTCCCATTGTTTCCATTGCAGTTTTCCTGAAATGAATCCTCTTCATTTTAGTTTTCAAGAAAGCACCTTACTTTAATGCTGGCTGAAGAATTCTGGAAGTTGAAGTCCACAAGCCTTAAAGGAACCAAGGTTGGAGACCTCTGTTCTAGACGATCTTGCGCAATCTGAAATCATACAGCTTCAATGATTCCAGTTACCATACAATTCAATCCTTCTCGACAACACCATATCCAGGGGAGTTGCTGTCCAGCATTTAATTGAAACTCTGTAATCTTTGGAAATAATTCCTGTTTACTCCTAACAGACTAAGACAGGCTATCCATGCTCACTTATGAAATTTAGTACCAGCATCATAGATAGAAGGCAGGACAAGAAGTAATGGCTGGAAACTAATCAAGGAGAAAAGCAACCTAGAACAATGAAAACAATTAATCAGTAGAACAACTTGCCTCCAGAAGTTGTGAATGCTACATCACTGGACATTTTAAAGAGAAAATTGGATAACCATTTGTCTGAAATGCTATAGGGTTTCCTGCCTGAGCAGGGGTTAAACTAGAGGACCTCAAAGGTCCCTTTCAACTCTATTTTTCTGCTATCAACTGGCATGCAGCAGAAATTCATCATTTCCAGCCTTGAGTAATTAGTTCAAAGGTGGTTTCCGAATAAAGTATGATGTCCTTACAGGTAGAGGAGATTTGGTTAAATTTTGCCTGTTCTCTGACTCCTTTGCAGGTTCCACGCAGCGTCGTCCTCTTTTCCTTAGAGCTAAATGGAAGGAATAATTTATGAAAAATTATTATCTTTTCCCTTCCATACAATAAGAAATTTTCAATGGATCATATTTCTCTCTGGCAATGGAAGTAACTCTACTATTGGTGCAGGATCTTTTCTGAGTTTAGTATCATATTAGCTGCCACCTAACCTAGTTTCTATAGTCTTTATGCCAACTCACAATTTCAAAATAATTACACATGTATTATCAGTGAAAAGGGTTAGTATTTTTATTATCTATAATATTTACATATTTTAGAAGAATTTTGAACACCTCCATTGTAATCTAATTCTCTTGAGTGTAACAATATGTTTAATGCTTGGCACTGATATTGATCTGAAGAACAATTCACCACTTGAGCAAGACTTTACTGTCATTGCCAGAAAAATTCATTTATTTCATAAAGACAAAGGCCATAGAAAACAATGTGGCTGAGCATCATGGCTATTTTTTAATGCTCATGAACTTAAAGGGTTGAACTTGCTTAATGAAAATTACAAATAACACTATAGAATTGCACTTTTTGATATATTTGCAGAATTTAATCAAAGCATGTACAAAGGAGCCTATGTCTTTTTCAGGTGATTTAGCTTCCTTTGTTTTTACCTTACATGCTAATAGGATTTCTGAGTTCTATTCATTCAATTCCATTGGGCTGTTTTTCAGGAATGAAAAATTGTGAGAGATTTTAGAGCACTTGACAATCATTTTAAGGAATAATGGTCATCGGCCAGTTTGATGGCCAAAATGGGATAATTGCCCACATTCAAAATAAAAATTTAAATCTCTTGGACCCAAGCTGAGTTCACTTAGGAAAAAAAATCCCATTAATTTCAGTTGAATTTATTTGTTATGCTTACAATCAAGGCCTCAGGCTGTTGTTTAGAATGTTTACTAAAGGGTTATGGAAAACACTCCAAATGATAATAAAAGCAGAAAAGTAACGATAGTACTGGGATTTGAATGATGGCGAATAGCACATATGAAGACGGTTGTGCTAAATTTGTAAAAAGATTTTCTCTGTCTCTTTTGAGGTTATTTCTCTTTTATACTTTCCCTGCATCAGTTTTATCTCCAGCCATCAACTTGTCTTTTAATTCAGAAAAAAAGAGCTGGCATTCTTAAGTTACTGTTTACTAGTAAAAGAACCCAATCTTTGGCAGATGTTGCTTCCCTTAAACAGTCTATAAGGAATAAAACCAACAACTTTATGTTGTAATGACATTAATGCTCTTAAAGGATTCAGAACCAAACCAACATTCTTCCCTTAAGTCTTTCAACTGTTTCTTGATACAATATTGCAACATAAAGAATTTGGACAAATTCTATATCTGACAAATAAAAAGGATAAAGAATTCATGCCATATAGTTCAATATCAAAGCACAGCATGATGAGATAAGGAGTGAATTAGATGCATTTCCTTGAATTTTGTTTACATCACACACAATTTTAATATGATGGTCCTTGGTGCTTTCTGAGCTTGCTTGTTTTCTTGCAGATGTTTCATTTTCCAAACTAGGTAACATCATCAGTGCTAGCAAGGAGTGAGGTTTGCTGTCTGTTTATATTCTAGTGACTTACCTTGCTTGCCTTTTAATACTGTGGCTGCACAGGATTTCAAATGAAATTCCAAAATGGAGCTTCAGGTATACTGCAGCACCTCTATTTATTTATCAAATTTCTACATCACCCATATCATTTAAATGACTCAGAGCAGTTTGCAAACAACATAATATGCATACATACTGAATACTTATTTGTCCCTCTCTTTTCCTGAGACTGTGTGACTGCTCTTCAGAGCTGTTATGCCACCTGGAGAAAAAAGTATGTTTGCAAACATGTGTTACATTCATTTTCTGAAACATCTTTTTGCACTACCTCGACTGAATTTGTTTCTATGTATTGAATTTTGGGTGTGTGGGCCTTAGTGATTAAAAGAAAGTCAAAAAGAAACAAATGAAAAAACTTTTGTAAAAAAAATAATTCAATTTGACAAACAAGCTGAAAAATTATTAAAGATGGCATCTTGGTCAAAAATCATTCAATAGCTGTAGAAAACCATTATAAACATGTATAATAGACTTTCATGGAGTTCAGATTCATTGGATTTATCAAAGTATAAAAAATTTTTGAGGAGAAATGTTGTGGATAGTTGTGGACTGCTGTTTAGAAACTGTCAGGGACAAAATAAGTCCGTCCCCCCAGGAAGTTGCTTTTACTTGATTAAGTTTGTGGCAATCTAGTAACAGTAGTCCCAGTCATAACGCTGGATGGAGAAAAGCGTTGGACTGTCACTTGGGGATCTTGCTTAAAGATCGGATAGAAGGTGTGGTCCGACAAGACTTTGCTCAGAGTTTTCTGCAGACTAAAAGAATCTAATTCCTAAGACTATCTTCCAAGGCCAGGGGTATACATTTCTCGAACAAAACCATAGCTTCATTGATCAGCAACTATTCAAGACTGTTTATTCTCTCATATGCTTCTGGCAGAGCAGAAAAACAAACTGCAGGTGATCCAGAAGTGGTAGATTGAAAGGGTAGATTGAAAGGTTAGCTGTTTCTACTACCTGCTGTGTAAAGATGTAGAAATACACCTTGTGTTCATTTTATCTATTAATGCTGCTCTTCTATTTAGGCATTCAGTTTTGTTCAAATCCTTCTAGAAATATTCTTCTCCTCTGAGCTCATACTGCAAACTCTCCTGAGTCCTACACAGCATCCTTCTGTGAGGTTGATATCCTCACAGTGATAGGCAGATAATTTTCCAAAAAACCTCGCAATCTGAGTGGAACTTAAGATCTTTTCGTTGTTTTAACTTTTACAATAAACCAACAACAGCAAAAAAAAACCTGCCCTAGAAATTTGTTGTTGTTCAGTCGCTAAGTCATGTTCGACTCTGCCCAGTCTTTTCTTAAAAACCTCCAATGATGAAGCACCCACAACTTCTAAAGGTAAACTGTTCCAGTGGTTAATTGTCTTCGCTGTTAGGAAGTTTCTCCTTAATTCCAGGTTGCTTCTTTCCTTGATTAGTTTCCATCCATTGTTTCCTGCCATCTGATACTTTGGAAAATAAGTTGATCCGCTCTTCTTTGTGGCAGCCCCTCAAATACTTGAACACTGCTGTCATATCACTCCTACCGTGTTTCCCCGAAAATAAGACACTGTCTTATATTAATTTTTGTACCCAAAGATGCGCTAGGTCTTATTTTCAGGGGATGTCTTATTTTTCTACTGAGGCTGCCCAGAACTGAAAAAGTCCGAGGCCTTATTGTCAGGGAGGTCTTATTATCAGAGGATGTCTTAGTTTCGGGGAAACAGGGTACTAACATCTGACTTGGGTGGACTCGTTTACCAAAACCCTGATAGGTTATAAGAACAAAAGCCAGAAACTGATTTAAGAAAGTTCACCAACAATGGAAGAGCGGCTAGGTCTGAATGACAGGTGGTCTTTCTCTTACAATCTTTAATTTCATTACATTCGAAGTTACAATGTCACTGAAACAAGTGGCTTTATGCTGCTTTTCACATGACCATTGAAGCATTCCCATGGTCATATGATCAAACTTTGGACCCGTCAACTAGTTCATATTTCTGATGGTTGCCGTGTTCCAGGATCATGTGATCTCCTTTTGCGACCTTCTGACAAGCAAAGTCAATGGGGAAGCCAGATTAACTTAACAACCATGCTATTAACTTAACCTCTGCAGTGATTGACTTAACTGTTGCAAGAAAGGTCGTAAAATGGGTTAAAGCTCACATAACTATCTCGCTTGGTCATACGTCGGGGACTAGCAGTAAATAGAAATATCAATACATTGCTCACCACTTCTTTGTGGCCTGGGAGAGCTGATTTTCTCCTTTCCTGTTCACAGTGTGTCTCGCCATTGCAGTTTTTAAGCAGGCCCCATCCTTCTGGCTTTAATGGAGGTCAGCAACTTTGGGTGACAATAATTATCTAGAAAGTGTGTTAAAATTGCACTGGACCCCATCAATCAATAGATGAGAATGGTGTGGAAGCCCAATTACTAAATAAATGTTGAGGGGGAAAAAATCCACCTTCAAAATTTGGGTTTGGCCAAACTTTTAAGATTTTTAATTATTTTAGTGGTTAATATTCAAATCTAAAGCAGAATCAACATTGTGACTAATGCCAATTGAGTGCTACTGTAATTACCTTTTTTTTCCTCTGCTGACTTCTTAGGTTAAGATGGTCTTCAAGGAGATCTACAGTGAAACTCTGAAAATTGACGTACTGTATTGTACTTTTATGATACAAAGGTTTTTATTGTGAAGAATGTATGAATTTACTCAGAAGATTGGCCACAGAGAGAGATCTGAGAGTTAAATTTAATTTATGTCGACTTTCTCTATATATTTGCAAGGCAACTGGTCTGATAAAATAAATCACAATTTCCATAATAGAAACTGTAGTAGGTAATTAAATAATGTGGTGCCTGCAGGCAACACGTTTCACTCCTGGCAGAATTGTAATGTTTGCTAGATGCTCTAGTTTCCTATCTCTAGGTCAGAGGGGAAAAAATGGCTAAGTCATACATCAAGTTGGGGTCAAGATAAGTAAACTAATAACAAACCTTGGATATGGTGGGGGCAGGTTGAACTCTGCCCTACTTTGGACAAGTTTGAGTTTCAAGAGCTAAACAATACAATTTTGAGCACCACTGACTTGAAGAAGTATGTCATGGAGATGCAGCCTATGAAAGACCATGAACTGATCCAGGGCAAAATATTGGGAGAATAACATGTTTTGCAGTTGATACAAATTGAAAGAGAGCACAGCAAATTGCTATTACACTACTGTACTCTACGAGCGTAATATATAATGCTCAGAGTCAAAGAGAATATATACCAGGACATACAAAAAGTAGAGCTCTTTATAATCCATCTGAAAAATTAAGTATGCCATTTCCTGTGAGCTCCATGGCAAACTGACATCCTGCTCGCAACAGGACTGCATTTGCAGGGAGAATCCTGGTTGGATAGCAAGATCTGGAGGAAGGAGAGATCATTGACATTATCCACCTGACTCAGGAAAGTTGCTCCTCTTGAGTAAACCACTAAAACAGCCGTTTTGCATTTGGTTTCAGTTGAGTTGGCTAGGAATCAGGATTCTATCAAACCAACACTCATGAAGCAGCCTTTAAGGACATTAAGCTCGACTTATTTTTTATTCACTTTTTTTGGTTATATTTTTTTTCTATTGTACTGGAGAGATCCTTTAGACTGATAAGGGTCATTTATTTGTATTCTGCCTTTAGTCAGCACAATGCCTCAGCATTTAAGATGCTGAGATTCAAGATCCGAGGCCACGCAACAGGGTGAGCTCCCGTTTCCCGTCCTAGCTCCTGCCAACCTAGCAGTTCGAAAGCATGCGAATGCAAGTAGATAAATAGGTACCGCTTCAGCAGGAAGGTTTACTGCATTGTGTGCTTTCATGCTGGCCATATGATGACGGAAGCATCTCTCAGAGAATGCAGGCTTCCTCGGCTGAGAATCGAAGATGAGTACTGCCCTCCTGAGTAGACCATGACTAGACAGGGGAAACCTTCAAACCTTAAATCCCGCCTTTATTATTTTTACAAATAACTCAAGGTGGTGAAGATATCAAACACAGTTTCCTCCTATTTTCCCCACAACCACCTTGCTGAGGTGGGTTGGGTTGAGAGACAGTGACTGGCTAAAATAGAACTTGAATTCGTGATCTCCCACTTTCTAGCCTGGTCCCTTAATGACTAGACCAAGCTTACTATATTCATCAGTGAGTCTCCGTCTTAGAGGAAGATGGTATACATTTGATTTTGAAACTTTTGGAAATATCTAATTTTTGGATTATGCAGCAAAAAATGCTTAGAATGTGAATTTTTACAATGGATTGAGGGTCCAGATTGATTTCGAATTATAACTTTGAATTAATTAGAAGAAATTTGCCCTTGGGAAATGCGATTGGGGTCTATGACAACTCGCTGCAGCCAAATCATCACAGCCAACTCGCCATGGGACAACTAACCACGGGACAAAATTTACCCTAATATCAAAGGAATAGAATAATTAAAGGAGGGGGGAAATGAAATGTGAATGACAAAAATTTAAAACATTTTTTAACCATTTTAAATAATTAAATTGAATTCTTGAATTATCCTGCAATGACTTGTCCCAAGTTGTCTCACTTCGAATTGGCCGTGGTGATATGGCTGTGGCGACCTGTCCTATTCTGATGCAATTATTTTGGATCTTTTTAAGATAAGGGGGAACCTTGAAGGTTAGATGTTAGAGGGAGGTAGAGGTTAAAGAAAAGACTGGAGTAGGAATCTGTAATAGGAGTCTTTTGAATATTTTCTGCCAAACTCATTGGTAAGTTACATGGACAGTTACAGAACAAAAACAAGTTGCAGTGGATAAGTCAATAATTTTATTTTGAAGGGGACTTAAATAAAATAAGCAATGAGCAGAATATGGAGAAAGATATAGAGGCACAAATGGAATTGATTGATAATTTATTCCCTAAAAGAGATGTAGAAACATTGAATCAGGAAACTGATTTGTATTTTTTTTTACCATATAAAAAGAGTTTAGTTAAAGTCCTGAAGGATTTTATTAGAAGTGACAAACAGGGAGAAACTTTACTTATTGAATATACTATATATATATTGCTTAAAACAGATGAACAGTAAACTAGCTCTGGAACTTTTTGAAGTGCTCAAAAATAAGATTTGTAAAAAAAAACTCAGAAAAGGAATACAAGATTGCCTTATTCTATCAGAGCTAAATGAAAAATAGTTATAACTTGTTGCCCATATTGGATTTTTGCTAACAAAGAACAACTGACAAACATTTAAATTGTGGTACTTAACAGATGAGCTGTTGAGTGAAGAGAGATGTTGAACTTAAGACATGGCAATATACTATTAAAATTATCTATACTTGCTAGGAATGGGAAAATTACATTTATCTTTTTACTTTTTGATGTATTTGTTTTTATTTTTGTAGGGTTTTTTTGTAATTCAAGCTTTTTTATCTTTTCATAATAATTCTTAATAAAATTATTTAAAAATAAAAGTAATTTGATCTATGGCTACTATTTACTGTTCCTTAAACATAAGTTGTGAGTTCAGAAGGACCTCTGGAGGTGATAACTATTTCAAGCTAAAGAAATTTTGAGAGGCTTCTCCCCCTAATGGCTGCTGGAGGTTGAAAGCCTTTTGGCTCTCATCCATGATCTGCTGTGAAATGCTGCCAGAGCTGGTTTTTTGGCAGCCTTGCCCCCTGGATTAGATGGGGGCAACTAGGAACGACCCACAAGGACTCTTGGACAGCTGCAGACCCACCCAGGAGAGGGAATCTTGAAGACTGTAACTCCTAGTGAGGGAGTGGCTGGAGAGTCGGGCCTGCTATCCATTTAAACAACAACTCTTAATGAAAAAAACCTGGGTATCCTCTTTCACTTTTTGCTTTTTATCTTTACCTTTAAAGGTTAATTGACTGGTTGGATGCTGGTTTATTTCAACTCCTACTGGATGCTTTCTGGATTTTTTTTGTTCCCTTTAATTTCTTTGACTGTTTTTATCAACTACTGCCTTCCACATGGAAACAGGCACATGACTTCAAATACTCAGAAAATATCTTCCTTGTTTTGTTTTGTTTTTGCTGCCTCTCTGCTCCCTCTTGTTTTAAGCTGACAATTTGAATTACAGAGAGGAGGGGCTGACACTCGAGAAGAAAAAATCTTTGTTTAAAAAGATGCAGTCCTTACTCGATTCTTTTTTTAAAGCACTGATAAACTTTTATCATTGATCAGAGATATTATACAAAAAGAGACTTCACACGGTTTATATTTACAAGAAGAATTTGTTTTTAAAAGGTGATATTCTTTCAGAAGAAATACAGATTTGGGAGTTGCATTAATCGAGAAGAGGAAATGTGATTCCCCAGCCATGGGCTGTTCAAAAATAGGCTCAGAAACTATAGAGTTGACTCCATATGCTTCCCAGAATCTAAAGATTGTACTTTTACATAACAGTAGAGAACTATCTGAGCTGACAAGTGGCAAATGGTTTTTCTTCCAAGGATTTTGATGGAGAGTAAGAATTGGATTTAATACATCTGTGGAACAATCTTATTTGGAACTTTGGGGGAAGACAGTTTGACTTTGGAGATTGGACCTAATAAATTTAATCAATCAGCAACTGATAAGAAAGAGGGCAAAGAAACAAATTTGGATATTTGATCCAGAAACAATTAAGGCTAATATTTGGGATGATTCAGAATTGAAGATCTGGTTGATTTTTTGCGAGTTGATTACAGTAACTTGTTAATAGAGGGGTTTAGAATTTTAAGCTTGTCTTTTACACAATTTTTATAGCTTTTATATTTCTACATAATATGCTTATTATATTATTTCTGTCAACTACTTTGTTATTGATATAGTTTACCAATGATGAGCTAACAAGTGGATTTAGAAGCTTAAGTTTTTGACATGAAATAATGTAAACACCTAGAATTTTGATTTTTTCTTTTTATTAGTTTTTATTACCTTCACATGTTTATATGTTTATTATTGTTTTTCTATTAGCTATTTTGTTATCAGCATAGTTTACCAAGGATAAGTTAACAATTTGTAAGTGAATTTAGTAGCTTAATAATTTTTGACATGAAATAATGTAAAGAAGCATTTGGAACTTTAACTTTGCCTTTTTTATTACTGTTCACAATTTTTATTACTTTCACATTCTTATGTTTACTATTGTTTTTCCTGTTAACTACCTTGTTATTTAGTTTACCTATGACAGGCTAACAATTTATAAGTAGATCTAGCAATATAACAGTTTAAGGGGCCATCAAGTTCAGCAGTTTGATTCTCACTGGCTCAAGGTTGACTCAGCCTTCCGTCCTTCCAAGGTCGGTAA
>JANHFO010001758.1:18479-32798 GCA_032468095.1 Pareas carinatus
TGAGCCAGTGAGAATCGAACTGCTGAACTTTTAATGGCTAATGGCAGATGGCAGTCAGCAGAAATAGCCTGCAGTGCTCCTTTTAACCACTGCACCATCCTGGCTCCCCCAAATCTTGGAGGTTAAACATACATAACCCCCATTCTTTGTGTGAAAGCCTATATTATGCTAAGAAATGTGAGAAAGTCATATGGCTAGCCCATAAAAAATCCCAAATAACCTCTCTTGATATAAGAGGTCTAAAAGAATTAATATAGAAATTCATCTCAAATTGTAAATCAGTGTAGAAGAAATAATAATTTTGGCCATGTTTATTTTCCCCCTAAGCTCATAGGAATGTTCAATGCAATTTAACATGTTTAAATATATTAACAAATGATCAAGAGAATACAGGTAGTCTTTGACTGAACCATTTGTTTAACGCCCATTGAAAGTTACAATGGTGCTTAAAAAGTGACCCATGACTGGTTATCACACTTACAACTGTTCAGCATCCAAATCATCACGTGATCAAAATTCATGCACTCAGCAACCATCATGTACTTATGAATTTTGTAGTATCCCGAGATCACGTGATCACCACTTTCAATCATCCCAGGGGGCTTCCAAAAAGCAACGTCAATGTGGGAAGCTGAGTTTGCTTAATGACTACTGGAAAAAAAGGTTATGAAATCAGGCACAACTCACTTAAGGACTGCATTGTTTAGCAATGGAAGTTCCGATCTCAATTGTGGGCATAGGTTGAGGATTACACGTTCTAAGATAGTTAAGAAAAATTGGACAATAGGCAAATCCCAATAATTCACAAATTACCATTAATACCTATAATGTAAGCAGAAATATATTAGCCTTATTCCAAGTCAGCCAATGATTCAATGTGTTACTTTAGAGTATTTACAAGTTGAGGTAAAGAGATTTGAAGGTTATCAGAAATAAGAAAATACCATCTGCATAAATAGTAGTTTCTTTTCCTCTACAGTTACTTTGATTCCCAAAATGTATTTGCCTAAAAGAAGAGACCTAGTGCTTCTAATACTAAATTTTATAAAAGTGAAAATAAAGGTTATCCTTAAGAAATTTCAATATAACATAATATGACATAAATATAATAGAACCTAGTACAATTTAATATAATACTATAATATAATTTTATATGCAACAATATATTCATTCATTAAGGTTTATATGCCTCTGCCATCAAAAAGTAACTATGCTTAATACCATTCATAATCATTCTAGCTGATGTATATAAATATCATTTTAATCCATTAATAAACACACATTTTCCCCCAAACATGTTCAGAAAATTTAATCATGCCACATTGAAGCATTTTTCTGCATCTAAAGAAGCTATCAGAAGCTGCAACTGGTCCAGAATGCAGCAGAATGGGCAGTTTGGGGGATTTCTCATTACATTCATGTACCACCACTGTTCTGTATGATGTACAGACTTACAATAAGCTTCTGCATGCAATTCAAGATGCTGCGTATAATCTAAAAAAACCTCTGGGGCATAGCGCCAGATTATTTCCAGGACTGCTTTTCTCCTATTGTTTATAAGAGTGCATCCTCTGAATCCCTGCTGTAAAACGATGTCACCTTCTTGGATTATTATGCTACAATTATGATAGTAAAAGTTCAAAGCACCAGGAGAGCATTTGCCTCCCCTTTGTATCTTCATCTTTGATAAAATAAGTATTTCTTTTT
Organism: Pareas carinatus; assembly: GCA_032468095.1. Classification (NCBI taxonomy): domain Eukaryota; kingdom Metazoa; phylum Chordata; class Lepidosauria; order Squamata; family Pareidae; genus Pareas; species Pareas carinatus. The sequence continues at coordinate 20,187 of JANHFO010001758.1, forward strand.
CTTTTAGTGCGGCTTTTGTTGATTATATCTTTGTATATTATCATCATGGCTTTATTTTACTAGCAATTGAGTGTGGTGACTTTCAACCAACCAACCTACCTCACAGGCTTATAAGAAGATTAAATGAAAGAGAACTCTATGTGAGCTACTTTGAACTCTTTAGATGTACCAAATAAATAAATAAGCTTTAACATTTCCATAAAGCTGCAAAATTCACACTGCTTACTCTTAATTCACACATGCTTTTTTCATTCTAGGTACACATGTTATGGAGGGTTCTGGAAGAATGGTAGTTACTGCTGTAGGGATAAATTCACAAACAGGAATTATCTTTACTTTACTTGGTGCTGGAGGGGAGGATGAAGAAGAGAAAAAGGAAAAAGAGAGAAAGGACAAGAAAAGTAGGCACTTTTAAAATCCTGTAAATTTATTTTAGAGATAATTGTAGATAAATAGTTTGTTCAATTATTCTTTACGTAAATTTTGTAAGTTTAGAATTCACTGATACTCTTTGACCATTCAAAATAAATTTAAAAATGGAATCAGAATCTTTTCTGTATCTGAATTATTTCAAGCTAGTGTTCCAAATCAGCTTCCAAATCAATTTCTGAGCCTGTAGAATCAGGTTTCAGTCAAGTGTTCTTAGCAATATCACTAGAGTAAGATATGTTGAATGAGACATGTCAGATAATGATAAGCATGACAGAATAATTATTAAAATGTTTAAAAAAAATCTGAATCATACTTTAGCATGTTGTATTCATATTCAATGTGATCCTGCCAGGGATTTATTATACAGTAGCAGTGGAGAGTGATCAAAGTTACAGTAAAATCCTTTGGGATAACATGAGATTATGAGAAGGACAAGGACAAAATTGAAGCAAGGACAAAATGAAAATTGCATACTGATACAGTTTTACTAAGTTTGACTAGATTAATCAGCTGGAAAAACAGGAAAATTAGTGTATTACAATTAAACAATCAAATAATAAGGCATTTCCTGTTTTACAAACCAAAATGAATAAAATACAATACCTTGTAATTGGGGTATGAATAACATATTTTTGCAATATGTCTGAAATCTTGTGATGACTTTAATTTGATCACTTCTTCAAAAAGTCTTCCTCTGAACATTTTAATAGGTTTGCTACATTCATTTAAACCTATACTTATTTCAAACAGAATTAAACATTTATATTGCCTTCTATACATATTGAACTGTTCATTATATCTGTAGATCATATGGTCCAATAAACATTCACATTAGATTGTTGCCAGTTATGCTGAAAGAAAATGGTTTAGCAAATTAATAGGAATAGGTATTAGAAATAGAAATTATAGAATAGAAATTATTTAAAGTATTTGCCAGTTTCTGAAAATGATAGCTATTTTTGGTTTTAGGTAAAAAACAAGATGGTGCTATTGAAAATCGTAACAAAGGTAAAATATGACTTATATTTTTAAAAAATTAAAATATATATTAGAATAGCATCTTTATTAGAAATAACCAGAATGTCATAGAAATATGGTTTGAAATGAAATATTTTACACATACCTGCTGAAAACTCTGGAAATTTAAACACTTGATTGATTGAAGGTTGAAGCTTATTTCCCTCATTAAGTGTTAGAGTAGCTCTCTTTAAAACTGCAAAATTAATTATATATTTTTTATATTTACTCTAGGTTTTCTAGAACTTATTTAATTGTATTTTTACATTCCCACCTATTCCAATGTTTAGTTGATAAGCTACCTGGCCATTCTGACCAATGGTGTTTAGAATTCTTCCTAAAAGATAGCCCTGATATTACCTATACACTTGATCAATTCCATGCTCAAGCCATAAGATTCTGCTATATTCAGATCCAATAACAGATGTAGGTTATTCAATCAGATAATGAAATTTTACAAATACAGGTTGTATTTGGCTGTTTTGAAATTTATGATCTGCTTCTGGGCCATAATAACTTGTTCATTCAATTGTGTTTCTATGATTTTAGCAAAAGCTCAGGATGGTGCAGCCATGGAAATGCAACCTTTGAAGAGTGAAGATGGTATAGATGGAGATGATAAAAAGAGAAATAATATGCCTAAGAAAGAGAAATCAGTTTTACAGGGAAAACTCACAAAGCTAGCCGTTCAGATTGGCAAAGCAGGTATGACTTTCCAACTGTTATGTTTCTTGGGAGAATAAAATTATGGATTGGCATTATTGTGATTCAGAGAATACAGCAGACCAATTAGACTAGATTACCAGGACTTGTCAAACTAATGGTATTTAGTGCTTGCTGACTGACATTTCAATTTGCGCTGGTGTTGGTGTATTTGGACATCAGCTGAGGTTAACACCTTTGTTTAGACTTGATTTATGATATTTAAATTTTGCCTCTTTCCACAAGCTGACTCCTGGAAGTCCAGCCTCTGCCATTACTTTGCTTTGATCACACTACTTGAGTGTTGTCTTAATGATTCTGATGGCTATGTACTGAGTTGCCATCGCCATCAATACTCCTCATAGGTTATCATAATAGCTATTCTGCTAAATTTTAATAAGAATTGTTTTAGGGCGTCATAAAACATTTAGAAGCCATTTGGAATCAATCAAAATATTTTTAAAACCTATTTTCTTTCTTTCTGGAGTCAAATCAATGCTCATGGGAAGCATGTTGTTCAAAGCAGCTGCTATTCAAAAGCTTGTTATCTTTGTTTATTCTAGAGGTGGTGTGATTAATAGCCATTGACAATGTTTGCATTCCATGGTTTTCTAAACAGTAGTCTACAGTCATAAACAGTGCTGCCTATCAATCCCTTTGATGGCAGTAAATCCATATGATTAATTATGTGCTGTGTACTGAGTTATTGTTCTTTTCTCTAAATAAAACAATCTCAAATGTTGTAACCCATGGGAGTTACTCTGATCCTTTCTTCAAGTTACTTGCCTTTTCTGCTTTTAGTTTCAGCTTTAAAAAATACATTTTGGATGTAGCGACCACAATTAGGTTTGAATAAATGCAATATAATGAAGAGCTTTATTTTCAGTGTTTTTTTCTAATGAGCAATACAGAATTTGCCTTTTCCTTAACTGCAAAATAATATTTTGACATTCTCATTGACTCCAAAACATATTTCTTGATCAGTCATTACCAGTTCAGACCTCATTAGTATATGGGTGATTAAGATCTTTTTGCAATATAGATTTTGGCACTCTGAAACCATATGTGCCATTGTTCATATAATTCTAGACTCAAAGAAATTGTTTTAACATCTTCACAATTTTACATTACTAAGGCACAAGTAGAGAATAGATAAGAGCTGGTTTGGCAATAGTGTATGTGAAAAAGGTCTGGATATCCTTAGTGATCACTAATTTAAAATGAACCAGCATTGTGATATAGCTGTTGAAAATGTGATCTTGGTGTTCAATCAATGGGACCATAAAATCCTACTTGCAGGTAGTTATTGGTTCACTTTACTTTGTCAGATACGACTTGAAATATTTTATCCAGTTCTGACGCTCTAATTTAAAATTGACAATGACAAACAGCTAAATTCAGAGAAGAATGAAATGGACATATGACAGCAGTTTTCAGATATCTGAATGGTTGTCACATAGAAGAGGAAATAGATTTATTCTCTATTGTTCATAAAACCAGAACCATATTTGATTGATTAAAACTACAAAGAATTGGTGCAGGTTATATGTCAGGAGAAATTTCTTGACTGTACACGTTTATCAGCCAGTAGAATAGGCAACCACATGAAAAGGTGAGTTCTTTGCTGAACCTTTAAAGTCTAAATGATAATCTGCCAGAGATACTTTACTGAATTTTACACTAAGGGGTTATACTAGATTGCCATTGAGATACCTTCCAATTCTATAAACTGGTGACTAAATCTGTGAATGCTGTTTATATGACAAATAATTATCTAGGTCTCTTTTCTTCATGAAAGGGTTGCTGATGTCTACTGTCACAGTCATCATTCTTGTATTATATTTTGCAATTGACACCTTTTGGATCCAGAATCGTCCTTGGCTTGCAGAATGTACACCAATATATGTTCAGTATTTTGTGAAATTCTTCATCATTGGTGTTACTGTTTTGGTTGTGGCTGTTCCAGAGGGTCTTCCACTTGCAGTAACTATCTCGCTGGCTTACTCTGTAAAGGTATGGGCAAAAAAAGTGATATTTGGTATGTAGTGTTTTAATATGTAATAGTTAAGTATAGCAATTTTTTTCCAAGGAACTACACTTCAGTAATATTTGTTTTAAGTGGTTATTTAATGGTTTGTTTCATTTATTTCCAAATTGTGTATGGCATTTCAATGACAAATGGCTTACAACCTGGGCAGTACAACAATGATTAGTAAATCATTACTAAAGGCAACAGATTAGAATTTAATATCTGGGGGGGGAAACTTTCTCATAACAATTTGCTAAATAATGTTTATATTAGAAAGGGTAATAAAATTCATCCCCTGAAGAGCATTTGAACTGCCTTCCTCAATACTAACAGGAAGGATGTATCCACCTTAATAGGGTGTAGGTGGAGGGAACAACAACAAGAGAAAAGGCCATCTCAGAGAAATGTTATTTCTAGTTCTACTCAACTCCTGAGTGGGTAGGATTTGCATCATGCCTTTCCTAGCAGCATATATAGGTAGATTCTACATGGTGTAACTGGTTTCAAAAGTATCCAAGATCCAAACTGTTCAGAGCTTTATACATAATAGCAAGCTTCTTGAATTGGTAGATAATCCAACTCCTTCAATAAAGATAGTTATCCACTGTTAGGAGGCAGGCCAGGCTAGGCAACTATAATTTATACCATGCTTTCCCAAAAATAAGACCTAACCGGAAAATAATCCCTAGAATGATTTTTCAGGATTCTCGTAATATAAGCCCTGCCCCAAATCTAAGCCCCAGTTAAGATTGTCAGCCAGACACACTCATTTAGTACTGTATTTCTTCCAAAATAAGATGTAACTGTAAAATAAGCCCTAATGCATCTTTTGGAGCCAAAATTAATAAAGGAACTGGTCTTATTTTCAGGGAAACACAGTATTAACTATAGTGGTATCTAGGGCAGCCACATGTAGACTGGATTTCAGTAGTCCAAGTGAGAAGAGCATAAATAACCATTTGTGGTACTCTCTGCTGCAAGAATGGTCACAGCTGACGCATCAGCCAAAATTTAGCAAATACTTTCCTGGCCACAGCTTCCATCTGCTGCTGTACAAGAGTACAAGTGTAGAAGAACTCCCAGATGGGCATCTAGCCCTTTCTGAGAGAACAAAACTAAAGATGGAACAGTACAATATGCTACACTTCAAAGAAAAATGTGCAAAAATGACTTCGAGGGTTCTTCCATCATACGATGTTTTGCCTTGCTTAACCCCTGGTGCATGTAAGGCCATTTCAGGGTCTTGTGTGCCTATCAAGTAGTAGAATGCGATGAGTTCAGAGATAAAATGCCTAGATGGAAGTTGATGAAAACTTTCGCTCTTAAAGATGAGCAACAAGATAAAGGAATGATAAGAACAGTTGCAAAAAGTGCTATCAAAGCCAAAGGATATAGCCAAATATCAGAACACAATGCGTTACATAAAGATATAGGAGCCCCATGATGGAAGTGGGCATGAAGGAGAACAATAAGCAGAAGCAGCCTATATTATTCATCTGATCTAATGGCTGGCACTTTTACAATTTTATTTATTTATTTAGATTTATATACCACCCTTCTCCCGAAGGACTCAGGGCGGTGTACAGATAACATTAAAAAAAAATCTAGAATTAAATAAATATTTTACATACTTATTTTTTAGAAAAGGTGTCTGTGGCCGCTCATCTTAGATCACAGCTCTGGGCAGCTCCCCACAATAATAAAATTACAAACTATAAAAACAAAAACTAAAAAAACCTAATGTCCCATTTATCTTCTAGGACAAGGGTTCCCAACCCCCAGCCCATGAATCGATACCGGACTGCACAAACAAGCGAAGCCCTATTTGTGGGATGCAGACAGCATGTGAAACCACACACACCCTTCTGGCCTGTGGAAAAACCCTCCTCCAAAACCCTAGTGCCCAAAAGATTGGGGGCCACTGTCCTAGAATGATGTCCCCACAACCATCCCTAGGCTCCCATCACTCTACCCAAGTGGCTTCTGAAAAGCTAAAAGACTGAAAGCCTGCCATATTTTTTACAAATGTAACAAATATGCAGTCTATTCTTTTATTGTGGCTAATATCTGCTGGAAAACCTCCATATTTGTGTTCATATAAGAAACTTAACTTAGGAAAGATAGTATTAAGAATGAATTAATACTGTTCAGACATGATTTTGTCCTTTTTTGAAACAGAAAATGATGAAAGATAACAATTTGGTCAGACATCTGGATGCTTGTGAAACAATGGGAAATGCAACAGCCATTTGTTCAGATAAAACAGGAACCCTGACAATGAACAGAATGACAGTGGTCCAGGCATATATCAGTGAAAAGCATTATCAAAAAATTCCTGAAGTGCAAGCTATTCCTGATAAAACCATATCATGTCTTGTAACAGGAATCTCTGTTAATTCTGCTTATACTTCCAAAATCTTGGTAGGTATATATTGAAAAGACACATGCCTTAATATTGAATATATTTAAATCCAAGCTAAGCAATTAATATTTTGTTAATTAAGTATATGTTAATCAAATAATCAAAATAAATGTTTGTGTAAAACTAAACTTTATGTCCTGTTACAATATTATTTGTACATTAACAAAACTTTATTAAACATACAAGACTTTTCTTGTAATTAATTGCTAGTATTTGAGCTCTCTTGATTTTAATGGTGCTATTGAAAATTAACATTTAAATGTAAAATGCTGTGTTTGCATTTGCTCTTCAAAGGTTAGGCTAACCCATTTTAAATTTATAAAGCATAACCAAACTTTATTCTGGGTAATATAGCATTAATGGTCATGTAAATTGATCTTTGGCTTTATTTATTATCCTGCCTTCATTGTTTTTGTAAATCAGTCTCCTGGTTTCTAGCCTGGTGCTTTAACCAGTAGAATATCTATTAAAAATGCAAAGAAATGTATATAACATATTCTTAGTGTAGTTTCTCCCCCCCAAAAAAACTGGTTTCTGCAAATCCCTAGAGGTCTGTGGCTACTTTAAATGGGTTCTGTGGAGCTAAAACGAGAAAATACGGACTAAATGTGAGTTCCATCAGAGAGTTTATTTTCCCCATAATCTTCTGCAAGGGACTAAGGAGAAAACAGCTGATTTTTTCAGCTGATTTTAAGATGTTTTGGAATTTAAAAAAATTTACATTACAAGATACATAATACAAGACCATATACAGAGAAGTGCCTTAAATAATTCACCAAACCAAATATAATCCATGTTTGGCAGCTGTCAAAACCTGATCCTGCTTTTGCAATCCCCAGATAGGCATCAAAAACAGTTTTATTGAGAAGCTATGGGTTGTTTAGTAAATTAAATCTTACTTGCTATGTGTCCATTTATGTAAGCTTCCACAACTGCAAGACAACACTTGTGGTAATACATAATTCATTTTTTTAGATTGGAATATCTGCTAACAATTATTTAGTTTGATCGAATTAAAAAGACTTCTCATGAAGAAAACTGAGAGATAAAAACCTGAAATGATAATAGGGCGTGTGTGTAGGGGAAGAGTGTTTGGCTCATTGAATAGTTATCAATTCCTTATCTGAGATTAAAATGCACATTTAATATTGCACGTGGACAAAAATGTCAAATAGTTTTCTTAATTAATTTATCTGCCTCCCCAAATGTGAATAAATTTTAAAAGTTGAAGACAAATTGCAATTATCCCACTGGGTTTTTAATATTCTACAAAATGTGCTCCATTTTAGTTTCTGTAGTGTGTGTCTTGAGAAATGTGCTTTTGTTGAAGCTACGTTTTAAGCACAGAATTCATAACTCACAAACTGTTTCCAAAAGGTTAAATCCTAAATTATTGTGGCTGATTTTAATTGAAGCCAATTCCTTGTCAAAAGATTGCTTTGTCTTTCAGCCTCCTGAAAAGGAAGGTGGCCTTCCCCGCCATGTTGGTAATAAAACTGAATGTGCCTTGCTGGGATTCCTTCTGGATTTGAAACGAGATTACCAGGAAGTTAGAAATGAAATACCAGAAGAGGCACTCTATAAAGTCTACACCTTCAACTCTGTTAGAAAATCTATGAGTACTGTGTTAAAGAACTCAGATGGCAGCTTCCGGATCTTCAGCAAGGGTGCTTCAGAGATAGTACTTAAAAAGCAAGTTAGCTTTTGTATTTGGGAACTCTGTATTCTTGAAATGGTATTCCCTGGCATTTAAATCATTCTATTATAGAGATTTTTATAGTGGCTCAGTGGATAAAACACTGAACTTGTTGATTGGAAGGTCAGCAGTTCGGCAGTTCGAATCCCTAGCGCTGTGTAACCGAGTGAGCTGTGTAACTGGCCCCAGCTTCTGCCAACCTAGCAGTTCGAAAACATGTAAAAATGCAAGTAGAAAAATAGGAATCACTTCGATGGGAAGGTAACAGTGCTCCATGCACCTTAGGGGTTTAGTCATGCCAACCACATGACCATGGGGATGTCTTCAGACGATGCTGGCTCTTTGACTTTGAAACGGAGATGAGTACCGTCCCTAGAGTTGGTTTGACTAGCACGCATGTGCGGGGGGGGGGAACCTTTACTTTTACCTATTATAGAAATTTGATTAAATATGTGAAATGGTGTTCTCTGGCAGTTAAACACTGTATTTGTAACTTCTCAGCAGCATTTAAAAGTGGAATAATACAGTATGTTCTATTTAGAATATTTGTTTTTGAACAAGCGGCCTTCAAAGTGAATGTAAGGCTGTTTTTAATCTGTATTAGCAATTGAAAGCTTTTCCTTGATATGATGTAGTGTTAGATTAATTTATAAACTCTCTTTTTAATTTTAATTCCTTAATTTTTGAAATAGTTAAGTCTTCCTTGGTCATTCCTGCAAGAGGGGATATTCCTGGAACCTTTTATGGAGACTCTAGTTTGTCCTCTCCTTAAGAAACCATTGCTCGACTCCATCTGCCTGGACAATTTTTGTCCAGTTTCTCATCTTCCCTTTTTAGGTAAAGTTGTAGAAAAGGTGGTTGTTTGGCAGCTCTAGAAAATCCTTGATGTAATGGATTTCTTGGACTCTTTTCAGCCTGAATTCAGGCCTGGCTATGGGACAGAGACAGCCTTGGTTGCACCTATGATATCCTTTTGGGCCAGTTTCATAAATTATAGCTGGGCAGCACAATTTTAAACTGTCGCTGCCCTCTTGTAATGTCTGGAGGCTGTAGAATCTTGGATGAGGGACAATGGACTTATACTGACCCCTGGAAAGACTGAGTAGATTTGAGTTCACTGAACCTCAGGATCTGAGGTTTTGTCATCTCTAGTTCTGGATGGGGTTGCACTTCTCTGTTCAAACCCAATTCACAATTTGGGGGTTCTCTTGGACTCAAAGAGCAGGCAGTGAGCGTGACTAGGACAACTTTTTCACAGTCCGGTTTATGCACCAGCTGTGAACTTTTCTGGATGCTGACTTTCTGCACTCAGTTATTCAAGCCCTGGTCATCTCTTGTCTGAACTGCTGCAATGCACTTTACATGGGGCTACTCTTGAAATCCATTTGGAAGCTTCAATTGGTACAAAATACAGACATGAGAGCAATCTTTGGAGCCCCTAGTATAACTCATGTTACACCACTGTACTGTGAACTACATTGGCTACCGGTCTGCTTCCTAGTGCAGTTCAAGATGTTGGTTATGACTTTTAAAGCCCTTAATGGCAAAGAGTTCCAGGCTACCTGATGAACCATATTGTCCTGCTAAGTTTTGCCCATCCTGCTCAAGCCGGTAGAGAGGGCCTACTTCAGATCCCGTCAGTCAAAGAACTCTGACTGTCAGGATCCAGAAGAAGAGCCTTTTCTGCTGCAACACTCGCCCTTTGGAGCATCCTGCCCTCCAGGGTAAGATCTGTCCCCAACCTCCTATCACTCCATAAGAGTCTAAAGACCTGGTCACAAGTTGACCTGGGGATGCAGTGAGGGAGTTCATTTCTGGAAGTGGCTGCTAGATTGATAGCAGACTCAACCTCTGTATATCCCATAACTTTGCTGCCCACTAGTCCATCTTTTTTTTAAATCAATCATATTGATTTTTTTTCTTTTTCCTTGTTTATTTTATGGTTGTATTTTACTTTCGCTTTGTTTGAATTTCCTTTTTATTTTTTCATTTTTTTATGGTTGTGAGCTGCACCAGAGCGTGATAGGTGGCAAATAAATTTAATAATAATAAACAATTTCCATTTGTTTACACTTTTCTTTGAATTAATATAGCCAAGCTGAATGTTTTCTCCTTCATAATTTTTAAATGTCAAACTGGATTGATGGTTGTACAGTTGAGTATGAATGGCTTAGATAAAAGAAGAGTTGGAATGTTCTTTGGGCAGTTATGGTTCCATAATCTTGTAATTTCTGCTAGTACTATGAATTTTATTATTTACTGCTGAAAATAATTATTTTTGTTGGGAAGCTTTTGCCAGTTCAGTTCTTGAACAGTTTCCATATTTATAGAATCTTGTAGTTAGCTATAGCTATGAAAATACTGCACAGGGAGAAAAATGCATTTTGAAAACTTATTCTTCTGTTAATTAAAATATTTGACAAATAGTGAAATAAGTGTTGGCATCTTGCTTGAAAATGATGTTTTATACTTACCATATTTTAATGTTATCTAGTCAATTTTGACTCTTGGTGACTTTCTGGGCCTTTTATTGGCAAGATTGCCTCTTAAGAGAGAGTAACTGGTTCACAGCCACCCAGTTGGCTTTGTGCTTCAGGTGGGACTAGAACTCATGGTCTCCTAGTTTCTAACTAGATGCCTTAACTTCTATACCAAACTGACTCTTGTGGCTTAATGTTTTTAACCATTAGACTATACATCAAAATATTCCTACTTAGGGATCTTCTGAATTCACCCCAAACCGTGTTAAGTACATTATAAATTCACAGTGATTTAGAACAAATTACATATTATCCTTTTCATAGTTTCTCCTAGCATTTCCCCAATTTCTCTTCACCATTAAACCCTGGTACACAGGTTTTTCCACATTGTTTAGTGGGATTAAACAAATATTTTTAAATTAAAAGTATTTGAAAAACTTTTTTTGAATTGAAAGAGATTTCATTGGTATTCAGAACCTTGAAATGGATTGTATTTTGTTTGCAGATGTTTCAAGATACTAAGTGCTAATGGTGAACCAAAAGTATTCAGACCCAGAGACCGTGATGATATTGTAAAAACTGTTATAGAACCTATGGCATCAGAAGGACTCAGAACTATATGTCTAGCATTCCGAGACTTCCCAGCTGGAGAACGTGAACCAGAATGGGATAATGAAAATGATATTGTCACTGGTCTTACATGCATTGCTGTTGTTGGCATTGAAGATCCTGTGAGACCTGAGGTAAGGCAGAATGTCGTTCAATGGTGGTTTGAAGATTTAATAGCCATTGATTTAAACTTTTGTTTTCCAAGCCTTTCTGGAAATGAGTAATAGCTACACTTAGTACTGTTTTTAGTGCGAGGTAGATGAGTTCCCACACTTATTTTGTTCTTTAAGATTATTGATTGAATAATACTCACTCTAATATGCATATATATTTAATTTAAAATTGCTTAGACATTCCAGAAAAAGGTTCTTACTCATTAGAATAATTCTGAAGCTATTTCTTCAAAATGCAGATGTTATAATATACGTATGTTTTGTGCTATATAATGTTACTAGTATAGTTTTACATTTTATATCTACTGCCAAAGAACTAGGTTTTGCATCAGTAATACAGTAAATTCTTTCTGCATCAATTAAACAGCAATGTGTTTCAGTTCCTTATTTTGCCTGAACCTCTTAGTAAGTCACCTTAGGGTAAGCATAAAATCTTATACTGAGTAACATATTCAATGACCTGACTATTTCAGTTATACTAGCAGTTGTATTAGTAGTGCCCATCTAAGATTTTAAGTTGCAATTTCCAGATTATTTATTTTTGGGTTCACAGATTGATGGGAGCTTAATTTCCAAACATTAGAAGGATACCAATTGCCTAACTGACCTTAGGAACATTATAGTCACACATGTCTACTTAACCATATACCTTTAGGACTTGAAAGAAGAAGTTAGGGATAGATCATCGTAGATGAAACCTATCTGGTCATTAGGAGCTGAAAACAATTTCATAGTACATGATCAAATATATATAAAATTTATTACATCAGCATTGTAGCTTAAATAACATAAAGTTATTGATACATACATGGAATTAAACCTTAGTATTTTGGCCAAAAGCAAGTTACCATATTTTTCGCACCATAAGGCGCACTGGACCATAAGACGCAGGGCGCCCAGAGGCATTCCGCGGGGTGAGCCAAGCTCCAGAGACTGGCCTGCAGGCCGAACTGGAGTGTTCCCGGCACCCTGTGAATGTGCGGAAATCGCTCCGCAGGATGTTCCAGTTCGGCCTCCAGGGCGATCCTTCGGCTTTGGAGCGTCCCGTGGAG
>JANHFO010001759.1:0-12554 GCA_032468095.1 Pareas carinatus
AACTTCTCAATTTCCCAGTTACTATTTTATACATTTCTTAATTTAATTTCTAATTTAACTTGGGTGGTAAATTTTATTTACACAATTCAAATCCATTTAATAATCGGCGCCATTAGGAAAAGGCCGGGACACCGAGATTAACAACTTTCACGGAAGCAACTGGAGGAAGAAAACCTGAAGAACAATGTTGGGGTGAGAAATAGAAATAAAATTTATGACCAGTTAAGAAGAGAGAATTAAAAGGTACTCCCGCTGTAGATAGGGGCGGTTTGAAATATATCTAAAATACTTGAAATTGGTTCCCCAAAAGCAAGCAAAAAGCGGCGAAAAGACACAAAGGGGAGAGATATTTTTACGGAAGAAAATGGCAGATAATGAGTGAAATAAAGGAATTACCTCTGAGAATTTTTTTTGAAAAAAACAGCCCCGAAAATTAATTGGACTAAAACCAACTGGACTAAAATCAATCTAATTAAAGCTTTAACCTATTGCCTTTTACAAAAAAATATGATTTGAACTTTGAGAATTGTTAGTGGAAGAAGAGGAAAAGCAATTTTTTTAATAAAAAAAACCCTCCTAAAAGGATTAAATTTAGATTGGTTATTAAATTCTAACTATTTGGTGAATACAAAATGGAATTCATAGGAGGAGAAAAAATGGATCAAGAACAATTATTAAATTCCAGTGACTTATTTGAACAATGGTCGAAAAACGGTGTGGGGGGGAATTCAGGTCCTAGTGGAGAGATTTTGTCGACAGAGATCTTTGGAAGATGGAGAAGGAAAGCTTGAAATTAAAATTGGCATTAAATACTGATAGAAGAAGGAAAAAGCTGGGGAAGAGGAAGAAGAGTCAACGAGCTGTAATAAAAGAGATAGTTGTACTGGGGGATTCAGAGGGAATCCAAAGATCTTCCAGGAAAAATGAAAGCAAAATGTTTGTCAGAAATGTAAGCCCCCAAGGTAAAGAAGGGTAGAGGAAACAAATGGGGAAAATCCACAAAATGAACTACAAGGTGGAACAGGGGGAAAAGGAAAGGGGAGAAGAAAGGAAGGAGAGTGAGAGGAAAATTAGGAGAAGGATAAAGGAAGAAAAAAGGCTTGAGAAAAAGTTAAAGATGAGAGAAAGCCTGCAAGAGGGAAAAGTGCATGTGAATGACTCGTTTGCTAAGAAAGGAATCGGGTAAGTAAGAATTTATATGCGACTACTAATAGGAAATGAGGTTAAAGAATATTTGGTATGTGACATGGTTTTGATCCAAAATATGAATTTAAGAAGATGGAGCATGTGATAGGGGTTTGGTTTAAAATAGGACAAATGGAAAAATGAAAGAAATGGGCAAATTATTTTTCTCTTGTATTTTATGTTCACCTTGATGGTTTTTAATGGGAAAGGGAAGCGTGATGGTGGCATACACGGAGAAAAGGATTGAGGGTATACCAAGCAAGCTATCCAAAAGACCAAAGATTAATAGGGATCAAACAATTAAAGAAAATTTTAAAAAATCAATTAAGGGGGGACAAGTTATCTAAAAAATTAAAGATTAAAGCAAAATTAAATGAATAAAGAAATTAGAAAATTAATTAATTGGGGGAAAGGGGGGGCCAGAAGGCGGGACTGAAAACTGAAATGTGAGACACTTTATAGAAAATAAGAACAAGGAGGAGATTAAAAATTAGTGGATAAAGGACAAGATAAATAGGTTTTGGAAATATAAAGTGAAAGAAATGAAAATGTATATTTGGAAATGAGGAAGTTAATCTTTAAAGATGTAAAAAGGAAAACTATTTGGTAGAATTGAAACTGTTTTATTTGGAAATAAAGTATTTTTAAAGTTGCAAAAAGGAAAAGAAAATATATGTTAACCGCTTCGTGGAGGTTATGTTTAGGTTGAAGGGACTGATGGATGTTTAGAAGGGGACATGGGAGATCGGGGAAGGTAGGGAGAGAGGACTGGGAAAGAGAAGGAGGCAAGGAAAGAAGGGTGAGAGGGAGCAGTTGGAAAAATAAAGGAGACGGACAAGAAAAATGGCTAAATGCGATTAGGGTGAGAGTGGAAGTCAGAGCTAAGGCTAAGGTGAGGGTGAGGCTTTAGATGAGGGTGGGGTAAATTAGGGTGTAGGGCAGTGTAAAGATTAGGGTAAGGTTAAGATTAGATCTGGGTCCGAGCGAGGGTGAGGGGTCGGGATAGATTTAGGGCTAGGCAAGGGTTAGTCTTTTAGGGTCAGGGTCAGGGTCAGGGTTAGAGTTAATTGTTAGGGGTGGATTTAGGGTGAGAAAGGATAAGAGTAGAATTAGGGTTAGGAATAAATTAGTTAGAAAGAAATAGAGAAAGCCAAGTAAAAGGAAAGGTGAGTTTAAGAGATAAGGAGAGAGGGGGAGAAGGAAGGGAAATGGAGAGAGAGGGAAGAGTAAGGAAGGGAAAAGGGAGATTAAGAAAGAAGGTATAAGAAGGTTGAGAGAAAGAAGGTAATAGAAAGTTAGAAGATGAGAGAAAGGAAAGGGTAGAATTTGAGAGGGTGAAGGATAGGAAGGAAGGGGGGAAAGGAGAGAGAGAAAAGTAAAGTAAATAGATAAGAGAAGATAAAGGGAAAGAAAGGATGTAAGAGGATGTAACAGATGTTAAGAAATCTACTACTGATATAAGGTTAAAAGGTCCTCCATAAAGCAATTATAATTAAAATACTTGGATTATTTTTATTATTGTATATATTCATTGTTGTATATGATGAAAGGTGATAAGAATTTCAAATTTCAGTCTCATGTCTGTATGGAGTAAAATATTTTAGAAATAAAAGATTAACGGAGGGGGGGGAACCTAAAGAAAGTAAAATGAATGTGATAACTTGGGAATGGTTAAAAGTTAACATTTCATGTATGTATTTTGGATTAACTTGAAAGGTATATTGTGAGAAAAGTTATCTAATATGGAAAGGGTAGGAGGGAAAACTATAGGAAAAGAAAAAAATGGGTATCTCCTATAAAATGTATCTAAAATGAGAGATAAAATTGGAAAAAATATATGAAATTATGACTGGTCGTAGAAGAAGGATAGAATGGAATGAAGAGGAAGGAAAGAAGGAAGAAGAAAGAAGAGAAAGGGAAAGGGAAGGTTTAGAAAGGAGGGAAGAGATGGAGGGGGAAGGGTGAGAGAAGAGAAGGAAAACAACAAAAAAGAGTATAGAAATACTTGAAAGGTGGAGATTCTGTTATAAAAGATTCTAAGGAAAAATGGTAAATGATCGAAAAGTTAAATTTTAAATTTATCTATACTGAATGTAACTCCCCTGACTGCACCTACTCACTTCTGCTCAATAATCTCTATGTATGTATGTTATGTCCTGCTGTTTTTCTTTTTTGTATGTATGTTTTATATATATATATATATATATATATAAATAATAATTCCATTTAATAATCAATATCTTAGATATATAAATCAATTAATTAAATATTCATATCTTTTTACTTATCCTTTGTTCCTATATCAGCACATCTTAAAAGAAAATTTTAATATAATTTCCTTCATTTACACCCCGCCCACCTTTGCCACTCTTGCAACTGCATATTAACCTACACCTCTCCTGGCAGATATTTCTTCCTCAGACTCCTCTATAAACCAGTTTTCCTTTGTTTTGATAAATATCTTTGAATTTAGATTCTCCCTCTTAAACCACAATCTTAGAATCTCTCTTCTTCCAACTTCTCTCCCCACTTTTTTCTGCTTAATCACATTTTTTTGTTCCGGATCTCCCTCTCCTTCCTGCCCACTGCAAAAGACAATTTTCCACCTCTCAGGCCCACATTATTAAAATACATTTTTTCCTACTATCCTTGGAAGAGTTGTTAGATTTCCACATCTTTTTATTTAACAGCATTGCCTCTTTCTTTTTTAGTATCTGATTTTTATTCTCTCTCTTTGATTTTCTCTTTCTTCTGATTTGTCCTGCTATTTTTTCCCTTCCTAAAAAAGCCTCTTTAGGGCTTGTCTCTTTCTTTGTTGATCACGATATCTCATCCATAACTTAAGCATTTCTTCCTTGCGCACAAGAAAGTTATTTTCAGCTAAATTCAGCTGTGCCTCGTCTTTTGTCAACTCCATTTTGGCCAAATATTTTCTTTTTTATAATCTTAAATCCAATCTTTATAATCCCAATTTTAATAATCAAAATCCATTGTCCAAATGTTCATAAGTCTCATTTATAATCCAAATAATTAAATCTTCAATTATCCAAATCTTTGAAGTTTTCCTTTTTCTTTTTTGTTCCCAGTTGCGCGCTTTTATACTCCACCATCAATCTTCTTACAGCCACTACACGTTCTGAACAGGATCCAAATCATACAGTCATTATGTTTGCTTCAATTAACTCATCAGAATCCACAAACAGAAAACATTAAAAGTTTGTCACCTTGCAGATGTTCTCCATTTTAAAACTCCCTCAAACGTCCTTCATTGCTTGGCTCCCTTAATTTCAGTCGCCTTTTTAAAAACTCTTTTGGAGAGAGGTTTGTTTATTTTCCTCTCTTAATCAGGCCTGCAGAGTCTTTGTTTAGTGGAGTATGGTGATAAATTAGTTCTTCTTACCAGACTAGATGTTTTTATCTTTTTATAGCTCCTTTTTGCTTCCACCCTGATGTTAGTTTCGGTCTCTCTACGCTCTTGCCTTAATGGCGCTGAGCGCCCTTTCTTTTATCTGGTGAATATAGGTCAAAGCGGTGAAGGCAGAAGTGTCGGCCGCTGCCTGACTCATGCCCCCACTGCACCCCCTCATTAGTCAGCCCTCCAGGCTAACCTAGGAGCATTATCAGCCCCCAAATGAAGAAATAAAGAACTACAGCAGCCAGAGACTCAGTTGCTTTACCCCATTCGGCAAGAACAGGAAACCAGAAGTCCTGTTTTGCATAACTTCTTAACCTGAAAGAGAATTGGAACAAGTCAACAAACTAATAGTAATTTTCAAGTAGTAGTTAATCATTTATTTTTTCCTATGGAGAAGTTCCAAAAGATTTCAAGAATATAAGTTCTTCTCACTTACATTAAGTTTTAAAAAATGCATCTTATCAATCATTATGTAAATAAGCATTTCTTTTTCCTTTTTGCCGCTGCTTGGTACTGAAGAATGTATACTGAATCTGAATGGCATCTCAGTACCATTATTACTGTAGTTATTTCATCATTGTATATTGTATTACTGTAGTTATTTCATCATTGTACAAGCATAATCCCAGGATAGCTCTGTAACTCTTCTGCATTGTGTTATGCTCTCTGGAGCCAAACATCATTTCTCTAGTAGGACTGAGAGACATTTTCCTTTTCTGAAACCTCTCTCTGTATATTTTTTTTTGTAGAAAATGACTTATTTATCAATTGTGGCAGCCATTGGTGTTTACAAGTAAAGCGATGATTGTATTTCCTTGCAACTAGCCTTAAATTCTCAAAATGGTTTTTATCCACCCATACAAAGTTTTTGATTCACTATGAACTTCTGCCTAGAAGGGAAGCGGAAAGGACTAAAAGATTCAGGGATTCTCCTCCCTTGTTCTTAGAATATTCTGTACTGCTAGAAAAAATCCCCTTTGGGAATCTCTGAACCAGTGAAGACAAAAGGAAATGGTGCAAAATCATCCTCTTTCTCTACTCATATTGCCTTATACTGAGCATGAGAATTAATCTAGGTCAATGTTATATTTTGTTTCAGTTCAGTGAGATATAGTCTAGTCTAGCATCTAATCAAGGACTATGGGTGACATGATAGCACTGTTCCAATATTTGAGGGCCTGCCACAAAGAATAGGGAATCAACCAATCTTCCAAAGCACCAGAAGGCAAGACAAGAAATAGTGGATGGAAACTAATCAAGGAGAGAAACAATCTAGAACCAAGGAGAAATTCCCTAACAGTGAGAACAATTAACCAGTGGAATGGCTTGCCTTCAGAAACTATGGGTGCTCCATCACTGGAAACTTTTAAGAAGAAACTGGACAGACTTGTCCAGACTTGTCTAAAATGGTATAGGGTCTCCTTCTTGTGCAGGGGATTGAATTAGAAGACCTTCAAGGTCCCTTCTGACTCTGTTACTCTATTAGTTCTGTTGTCCTACTTGCATTTCTTCAAAGATGCTAAGATTGAATATAGGACCATCTGCATTTATAATAAATATATTCCAGATCTTGAGAAAGGGTTAACAAAAAAAAGTAGGCTGTACTTTCATATAAGTAAGTAAACAATGTTTTTTTCTTCTATATCAGCATCTTCTTAACACAGAATTGAATGTTTTACCGTTCCTGAAGTTGCTTATATCTTTACTGTGTATCTGTTTTTTGCCTCTCACATAGAAAAAAACAGAATGACTTCTTTAAAAAAAAACATTTCACAAGATACCATTTTTTCACACCTTCTTTTATACAGAGTTGATAAAAATACCTGGCAGGAACAGTAGCATACTGTTAAATTATATATATGCTAGACTATACTCATATATATTTACACACTGATATTTTAAATCCTTAGTTGATTGCAAAATTATTTAGTTACAAATTGTTGAGATTCATTTGGGCCCCACTTCAGCAAGAATTTTATTTTCAATAATTGTGCAAATGATTAGCGAATGGAAAAAAATCAACTTAAAATATTGTTTTGCATTCTGTGGCCATCACACCAGCCTTGAGTTTAGCTCTTAAAAGACTGCCAATAAATTATCATTTTCTCAATAAGATAGATGGTAAAACAATACCTGTCCGGATTTTTGCAGCCCAAATTTAATCTCAATTTAATGAAATTTAATTGGAAAAGAAATGAAATGAAATGCATCAAGTTTTTGCTCTTGTTGCATACAATGCTTTTTGAAATGAAAACTGTTGCATTACTAAAAGGGTAAGTTCAATATTCAGTCCAGAAAGGTTGCATACCTCTGCCCTTAAAACCTGCTATGTACCATTTACTTGACATATGTGCTCCGTTTGGATCAATTTCACTACTGAAGATTAAGCTCAAGATTAACTACGGGTACCTCTGAAATTCACACACTGCTATTTGGAAATATGCTGCCTTTCTT
The DNA here is from genome assembly GCA_032468095.1 of Pareas carinatus. NCBI lineage: Eukaryota > Metazoa > Chordata > Lepidosauria > Squamata > Pareidae > Pareas > Pareas carinatus. The sequence continues at coordinate 7,055 of JANHFO010001759.1, forward strand.
CTTTTATATTCTAGTGGCTTTTAAAGATTTCATTGTTTGTGACTTCCTTAGAAGCACGCTCTCTTCACAGTGGAATTGCAGTAGCTTGTTATAGAAATAACATGAATGTGTGAATATTAAAAGTATGTATTCTGTAGAAAAGTGCTGCTTTCTGAGAGCATTTTTGCATATAATATGACATGTTTATTTGCATCCAGTCACTGACTCCCTTTCCAAAACAGTACTTCAACAAGTTAATGGTTTTGCTCCTGGTGTGGGCTGGTTGATCACATGTCAGATCTATCATCCTTGTCTTTATGCTTCTAGATGCTAATTTTATTTGCTAGCAATGAATATAGATGCTGGTAAGTGCTGTCTGAGAAGGACAACATGGGCTCTGCATGAACCGAAAAAACATATAGCTTCTTTAAGCAATAAAAACTGCCAATAATGATGACATGAAGGCCAACTTTTCACTCAAGTGTCTCTTGTAGAACACTTTCAGAACACTTTCATAAACTTTATTAAGATAGAGGAAGTTAGATGATGAATTGTTATGTACTGTAAGAGTACATAATTCATACTTTCCTATTGATCTATCTGGAAAAAAATCATATATGATCTTTGCTTTCTATGCAAACATGAAAAAAACATCAGATTTTATATGGTGGGGTTAAGAACAAAAAAACCAAAACGTTCCTATCCTATAAATAATATGCATTCTTCTCCTTCTCCTTCTCTCCTCCTTTTCCAATTATAAAGTGTAGGTTGTGGTCTATACTTAAGCATTCAGTTAATGTGAAAGTAATAGAATAAATGTTTAATAGACCCTAAGGAAGAAATATAGTGGGTGGATCTGCTGATACAAGGGATGCTATTAGGAGAGTAACACAGTGGGGTTCTTCCTGATTCCTTTGCAACCCTTTAGGGGTCCTCAACATGCTAGTTGTGTGTGTGTAGGGGGGTGATGGAGGGAGGTTATAATTGTTTGAGTACATACATGCTGAGAAGGTAATGAATAGATAAAACAAAAAGCACACAATTTTGAATGCTACTATAAAAGTTCAACTAAAGATGTCTATTTATGATCACTAAATAACTTTTTTTATTCAATATTATATGATCAGACCTCCATTTGTACAACTTGACTCCCTCTAACAGTTTTCCATGGGTACCTTCTTTTATAGTAGATTTGAAGGAAGGTGGGGAATGTGGTTCCTGTCTAGATAGGAAGTAAAAGAGAATATTTTCTGTGGGCAATTGCCACTTCTAGGATAAAAATGTATACAGAAGCATATATATGAAGAGGAAACATGTAACAAAAATACAACTGGTTGGAAAAAGCATACTGGATATTAAAAGAGGAATTTTGTTAGTCAGAGAGAACATGTTCTAGAAAATGCTCTAAAATGATGATTAAATCAGGACAAATCTATGTCAATCTGTACCTTTTGAAAAATCTTTATTTAGTTGCTAAACTGGTAATCTGAAGCAGAAACAACTTATAATGAACCCAGAGCTGAAAAAATGTAAAAAAAATGAAATAAAAATGGTCTCATGTGCCCAAGCCAACTTCTCCCCCTGCATTAATGTTGGCAGAGTGAAAACAAAGCAAGAACTGTTCATGTCATTTTGTGCGCTGTGTGTGGCATGTCCTTTCCAAGATAAATGTAAGTGTGGAAGTGAATAGTGCCATGTGTAATATAAAAAAAAATACATTCTTTGCTGATCAGAAGAAGGGAAGATGGAAGGGAAAAAACAGGAGACATTACCCTCTCTGATAAGAACCAAAATCCAAGAAGTGATATCAGTTGCTATCTAAAGAGGGCATTCAACTACATTTCTATTACATCAAAGATGGCAACAAAGAAGAGTGCTTCTGAAAAACTGGCTAGCAACCAATACAAACAAAAGGAAAGCATAACATTTGATAAGGGAATGGAAGTGGTTTGATTAGATCAGTTCTATTAAAAGCACTGAAGGGCAATAAATGATTCAATAGAGGTAATCTGCCATTCAGGTTTGCACAGTAATCCACTTGTGGTCTTTGTCAAAATCTTTTGACAAGCTAATTAAACCAAGACAGTTATGCAGCACCAAGTGTTTACCTTTTACAAAACAAATCAACCAATTGACAAACTTCCACATCCATATTTTTCCCATCAACGATGTCATGGTGACCTTTCTTGATAGCATAAATAAACTCCTTTTTCCTCATGATAGCTTCATGACAGCTTAGTATTTAAATAATGTACCTTTCTATTTGAGAGACAGAATGCAAATTGAAGGACTCGGAAAATCTATTTATTGAAATGCCATAGCTGGTTTAGGGCAGCCTCTGAAAATGGAGAAATAATTCTGTCCGCAGGAATTAGATTAAACTGTACATTTATCACCACTTGCAACCTGTACATTCTGTTTCCTTTCTCTTTAAGCTTTTTGTCTAAAACACAATAAGACATTAAGATGAAGAGGATGTATCCACTTTATTTACAAGCATATGATAGTTCATCTTGTTCTTTCATTTTCATTGTCCAATGAAAACTGATTCCATTACTCAGATGGGCAGGGAAGGCATAATTTTGCAACCTATGGACTGGAACATTGCTTTGCTGGTACATCTCTTGATCATCTTGGGCACCCCTTCTATTCTGACATATTGATAGGTTTGTTTGATTTTTTGCTTTCCCAAAAAAAGTAGTTAATTCCTATCCACTTGTACCATTGTCCAAAAAAATTCAGTATCATTTACAAGGAACATTTCTTAGAAGCTTCAAAGATCTGATGAGAAAACTTATTTCTAGGTTACCTCAGTGCCTGAAGTCAAAAGCAATTTCATTTCTAGACCTCAGGTGTGAAACTTGCTAACTTTCTCCATGAAAACTACTAGAAATGCTCAGGTGAATGGGAGCCAACAAGTCCTTGATTCTGCTAATGGAACCATTCTAATTATTACAGTATCTATAATAGGTGGAACTCTGCTAATTAAAAGAGAAAGCAATGTGGTTTAACCAAATTTCTGAGTTTGGTTCTCAGTAAATCTAGGCACATGCTAGCTCACAAAAAATTGTTTTTTCTCAGATTTGAGTGCATTTTATGTCAGGAAGAAACATTAAAGAGTTTTAACCCAGCTATACTTCAAGGCAAATGAAAGTTGCATTGAAAGTTGGACTGAAATGATGTCTGCCATTTGGAATTGCACGTTTTTCTTCTTTTTGCCAAAATCTGAGTCTGCTTCTATGTTTTCTTTGAATGACTCTGCACCTGCTTCTTAGACATACTAAGTACTCTCAAAGGTACAGCCCAGGCAGAATCCAAATGGTCCCAGACCTTTGAAGATTTCCTCTGTGCAAAATGTACCTTACCATGCAAGAGAAAATACAAACATGCTTATTGTATCCTGCCAAATTCAACAGGATAAGAAAGATGGATTATTATTATTTCTCCTCTCATTGATATAGCCATCCAGAGTTAAGCAGTTACATAACAAGAAGAATTCTCTTATTTATGAAAGGATAATTATAAAATTTGCTCTTTGATTATTCCTTTTTGCTTAGTTTTTTATTCTGTGAATAAAAACAACAAGCATAAAAAAATAAAGGACGAGCTTATTCCTATGGCATATATTCCTTTTTTAAATAACGTTTTATAGTATTAAATTAATTAATGAAAGAAAAATAGCACACAGAAGCAGAACTGATACAAGGAAGAGGAGGAGGAGGAGGAGGAGGAGGAGAAGGAGTGATTCCTATAAGATTATGAATAAAATGTGAAATTATTAAAAATTTAGGAGGTTTTGGAAGACATGGGTAAAAACCTAAATAGATGAATAGACAAAAGTATTTTAAATATAGTTTCTTTTATTTCAATTCTAGCGCTTCACGGGTAAATCGGAGTTGAAATTTAATGATGAAAAATGTTTAAAATGTATGCCAGGTTGTCTGATGTCAAACAAAAGATGTAACCATTGTTTTTGTTGTTTTTTGTTCTGAAAAGATATACATATTAATATTCAAAAAATATATCTAATACCATGTTATTTAAATTCAGCCTCAGATGTTTGAACAATCAGTGAGAATGATAGATTTTATTTATGATATAGCCCTTTATCTGGTGTTGAAATAACTGTTAAAATCTTAATCTTCATTTTGTCAAAGAAACAAATCTGTAACTGAAAAGATGGCAAGATTCATGTTTTACTTAGGTAGAATATAGTATTCATCTCTCTGAAGCTAAGGAGTAAGAATCTATTTTAAAACATTTTCACATGTATAGCAGTAACAAAATATAGGAAATAACTGAGTAGTTTCTAGTTCCCTCCCTCCCCCTTCTCCCACAACCTTGCTAAACTGTGGGATTATGGCAGGGGTGTCCATGTTCCTGGGAGAGAAGGGTGGAAAAACATGCTAAATGGTGTGTGTGTGTGTGTGTCTGTGTGTCTGTGTCTGTGTGTGTATGTAGGTCTAGATGCGTTCTCCCATGTAGGATAGAGAATATCTTGACGACGTTTTGGCATATATTTATTTTCGTAGATTTTCACGGGTACAGGTATGAAGTTCTAGGTGTGTTCGGGTCTTTTCCCGTGTAGAGTAGAAAGTGTCTTGGCGACGTTTCGGAAAGGTCTCACTTGCCATCTTCAGGCTGCTGCTTTTGGCTTCTTGCTAGTGTGAAGCACAAAGTCAAAAGCACCAGCCTGAAACTGGCGAGTCAGACCTCGCCGAAATGTCACCAAGATACTCTCAATCCTACATGGAAAAAGACCCGAACACACATAGATAGATAGACAGACAGACAGACAGACAGACAGACAGATAGACAGACAGACAGACTGATATCAGCAGAATTGCCCTAGTTGTGAAGATCGTCCCAGCTGTCTAGTTAAAGGAAGCAAACACCTATCTCAAGCAGTAACGGTATAGGAAGTTGGTGTAGATGAATGATCAGTTTAGCGGCAATGGCAAAGGCATCATTTTATATTGCATGAGAGGAAGCAATGGTAAATCACAACTCTAGTTTACAAAGAAATCAAGCAAGATGATTCATGATAAACTGCCAGATAGGGAGCCCCTCATTTTGAATGGCATTCAGTATGCTACTAAAGAAAAACTGAGTACTGAGATTTCTGCATAGACAATCTTTTCCTACAGCAATTATCCAAGTTAATGCTTTATCCATTTATGTAGAGATTGGACTGGATCATAATATTTCACAAAGGATGAAATGGGCAGAACATTGTGATGTATCAATATCTATAACAATCTGAATAAGAAATAGTTTTCACTGTTACATTACATGGAAATGAAAGTTGGATTTTATCAGCCCTAAAAAAATCTAAGAAAACAAGGCCATGTAAATCAGTATTGATGGTAACAGCTATAGTAACATATTCTTGAAAGTCTGAATGTGCTTCCCTTCCCTTCCCTTCTTTTATCTTTGCATGAAGTAAGGGAAGTTTTGTCTGAAACATGTTCCCAAGTTACTTTCTTGACTCAGACTCAGGCCCCTTTTATCTGCCCTTTGC
>JANHFO010001759.1:147049-163059 GCA_032468095.1 Pareas carinatus
TAGATAGATAGATAGATAGATAGATAGATAGATAGATAGATAGATAGATAGATAGATAGATAGATAGATAGAAATATATGTATAAACAACTAGTGAAATAGTCAGTTTCTTCAGATAAGTATATTAGCAATTAATTTATTATGGTCAGCAGTAACTAAAAAAAACTTCAGCACAACACAAACTGAATAACAAATTGATAATATTTTGGAATGAGCAGCCACTGGCACACACACACGCAAAACACCAGATGTAGCAGCTCTGCAGGTAATAGCACAACAGTCCGCTAATAGATAATATGGATGGTAATCAAGCTCCCTGCCAGGAAATCCCCGAAGAATCGAATAAAGCTGTAGGTCCTGCCAGTCACCATAAAATGAACAATAAAGCATGATTATGGGACTCGGTTTTTCTGTGCCGCCAGACTAATTGCTAATTGGTAACTGAGCTTCTCTGTCACATATTATAGTTGACCTGCCTTGAAACCTTCTCAGAGGAGCATACAGGGAGGACCTCCAGGGATGGAAAACTTAATTTTGATCATGGACTCAGAAGTCCAGAGACAATAACCTCACCTAAAGCAGCAAAGGCACATTTCTAACACACGGGTGTTATTCAAGACGAACTGAGAAGCCTTCATTGTGTAGTTTTCGTACAACCAGTTTTCTAAACACACAACATTTTTGGTATTAAATAAAATAGGTGTGTATAAAATGAAGATTTTATTCTGGTGGCATATAAAGCCTATTTTTTTCCCCATGAAACGAAAATCAGTTTTCAATAAGGGAATCAGTTGTAACAAAATACATGTGATTCAATCTATTTACTACCAGAATGTGCTTGGAACATGTTCTCTAAAGTCCTAGTGACCGGTCTTTTCATTTCCCCCCCTCAAAAGTGTAACTGCAATCCCTTTCTCCCCCTGGGATTGCATTAAATTAACTTTACCTGAGGGATCTTATGTGGTTTGTGGGGTACCAAAAGTTCATTGTTGTTGTTCAAAGATGATTTTTGTTTCTACGTCAAAATGTGAAACTATTTTTTTTAAAAAACATCTTTTTTACTTTTGATTGGAGAATTTTCCAGGAAGATGTGCAGTCTGCTCTTAGAAATAGGAGCTTCATTATTTGCAGCTGATAGGAAGTGCAGAGAGATTCCTATCAATTCCCTCCATATTTGCTTGCCGCTGGATTTATTATACTTTGATTTATGTGACCATATTGCCAATCCCAGATACTTTTAAATGTTCCCACTGATAGATTGACCAATCACTAAAAACATCAACAACAACATTGTAATGGGAGGCATACTTTAGGTCTTTATGTCATATGTCAATATAGTTACCACAGTGGTTTCATGACTTACAAGCATATTGATAGAAAGCTTTTATGGATCCTTTGCTATCAGTGAGTTATGGAAAGAAGTGGGAAAATTACTTTAATGGCAGACTTTTATGCCACTGTATATTCTGGATGCACCAAGCAAAATAGCTTATGAAATGGACAGCAAGGGAGTATAAAAAAAGAAAGCATTTTAACTCTATTGATGCCAAAACTTCTTTCGGTGCTGCTCCATAAATAATAAGGTTAGACTTCGATTTTAGAAGTTTAATGATTGCTTGGATTTAGCACAACTATGAGGGCAATTCGGAAAAAAACCCTCTGTTTGGTTATCAATGACAGATACTCGCAGATACTGAACTTTTATTATACACTTTGGAAAACTACAGCATTACATGACTTTTTGACCTAATTGCCATTCAAATGGAGGCCTTTGTAATAATGTCTTACAAGGTTTTAAATTCCTTCTGCAAAGAAGTCTCCCTCCTGGGAATGAAGCCATCCTGGAACAGCATCATGAAATGCATTGTCATCATTGAAACGGTATGACAGAAGCGTCGAGCCATGCTGACTTCCGGTGTGGTGTTGGTTCACGATAATGCTTGTCCGCAGACCGCTGGATACACCCAGGAACTTATGGAGCATTGGGATGTTTTTGATCACCCCACCCCCATAACCCAGATTTGGCACTGAGCGTCTCCTACCTCTTCCGACTTTATTCCCATGAGGGAGATATTTTTGCAGGAAGAATTTCAAACCATGTCAGATGATACAACAAGGGCCTCAGTTTGAATGGCGATGATGTAAAAAAGTAATATCATGTTGTAATTTTCTAATGCATATAATAAAGGTTCTGTATCTGAGAGTGTCATTGACAACCAAATGGAGCTTTTTTCCAAATTGCCCTCGTATTATAGTGTCTGTGTACAAGCCGCTGGAGCAGAATAGGGTGGATTAAATGTTGTGCCAAAATCAATCACATTTGACTATGCTTCCTCTTGCCATTACTGTTTAGGCATCCTAAACATTGCTCTGTTGTGGTTTCTGAGTTACCTCTAAGTGGCAGCTGAAGAAGTTCACTAGAGAATGGAAAAATACTGCTTTTATGCAAGTAGAAGTCATGGGAGGGAACTAAGTGGCATCTGGGCTGGAGGAACATTTGAAAGCATTGAGTATCTTCTCCTCTGAGCTGGCATGTGATGTTATGGTTAGCAGAAAGCAACACTTTGTGGATACCATGGGATGCAATGAAAGATTTACAGCTGTGCCTGAGAAATTCATTGAATATTTTTTGGGCAGACAGTCTCTCTCTCTTTCTTCCTTCTGCCATGAAACATTACATACACAGGCTTTCAATTTGAAAATCTTACCATAAAGCTTTGGACCTATGCTTGCTTATTCTTCGACCGCTCTTAAGGAAACATTGTACCTACATCCTATTTTTAACGAGCAGTCATGTTAAAATAGAGTCTTGAAACTAAGCAGAATGAAGCTATCAGTTACAAAGGGAAAATCGATGAAAGCCAGTTTGAAAAAAAGAGACAGCTTCTCCTGCTTCCCCACTTCCCCCAAATCATCATGGATGTGCTTTGTCTATATTCTCCAGGGAGGACTGTCACAAAAGGTCAGTACATCTGTCATTATGGAATATATATTTTACTGTACTTTTATAATCAGATGAGGGGAAAAGCTGCCTGTGGGATTTCCCGCCCCAGGCCTGAAAGTAACTGGCCTTAGATACCACTAAACCTTTTAACAGAGGGCGAGGAGTAAATAAATCTGTCAACACCACTTTATCACAAGTCCCTTCAAGCCTCAGCAACTCACCAAAAGTGTAGCAGTGATAAACTGAGGTTCAATCCATAATACAAGTGGAGGCCTTTACTCAGGCATAGATGCTTCTATCAGTGGGCCGTTTCAAATGGGATATCAATGGAAGGATGTATTGTCACTGCCTGCTACTCTTGAGCAGATTTCAATTCCTTATTGCTACAATCCTGAATTGCTACACCCTATTTCCCTTGCAATATTCTTTTAAGTCAGTGTTCTCCATGTACGAGGGCAATTTGGAAAAAAATATTCATTTGGTTATCCGTGACAGACACTCGCAGATTCAGAACTTTTATTCTACACATTAGAGAACTACAACATTGCATTACATTTTGACAGAATTGCCATTCAAATTGAGGTCCTTGTCATCACATCTTATGAGGTTTGAAATTCCTCCTGCAACGAAATCTCCCTCCTGGGAATGAAGCCACCCTGTAACAGCATTGTGGAGCGCATGGTCATCATCGGAGCAGTGCGATGCAAGTGTCAGGGCATACTGACTTACAGTGTGGTGTTGGTTCACAACAAGTCTCGCCCGCACACCTCTAGACACACCCAAGATCTTTTTGGAGCAGTTCCAAAAATTGGAATATTTTTTGATTCCCCCCCTCCCATAGCCCAGATTTGGCACTGAGCAACTCCCATCTCTTCTGGCTTCCTTCCCAGCAGGAAAACCTTGTAAGACGTGATGACAAGGGCCTCAATTTGAATGGTGATGATGTCAAAAAGTCATGGAATCTGTCATTTTCTAATGTGTATAATAAAACGTCTGTATCTGTGAGTGTCTGTCATGAATAACCAAATGGAGATTTCTTTCTGAATTGCTTCGTACTTCCCTGAGGTATACATTTTGTATGCAAGGGTGCTGAACATCAATTCTAAATAGAGTGCATTTTTGTTTTTCTGTCTTGATCTGTCTTTTCTGCTCAGTTACTTGCAGGACCGCATTCTACCCATTGATACCTCCTGCCGACTCATACGCTCCCACCTATTTAGAGTGGGCCTCCTCAGGGTGCTGCCAGTCAAACAATGCCGACTGGCGACCTCCAGGGGGAGAGTCTTCTCTGTGGAAGCACCCACCCTCTGGAATGATCTCCCCCCCGCTATACGAGTGACTGCTGACCTTCAAACCTTCCGCCGCGCTCTAAAGACCTATCTGTTCCAACAGGCCGGTTTGGGATAGCCGCGTCCTTGTCCTCCTGCATTTAAATTAGATTATTTTAATATTATTTATTGGAAATTATTTTATTGCTCCTCTTTTAATTCAGGCCTTCTTTAATATTTATATATATATATTTAGTGTTCATGTTGTTTGTGTTTTTACATGCCTGTAAGCCCCCCTGAGTTCTTCGGGAGAAGGGTGGGGTATAAATAAAATTATTATTATTATTATATAAGCACAATCATTTGTATATATAAGATACATTCATAGTCATAAAGTACATTCATCTTGTCAAGTATGTATAGGCTGCAATCGACAAACCGTGATCTTAATCATGAATACAATCACAATCGTAAGTACATTCATCTTGTCATCATGTTATAAAGTACAAACATCCTGTCACAAAACACCCTCCTGATTAACAGTGTCGCAAGTCAGCTGTTTAGCAGGTTAATGACATGGGGGAAGAAACTATCCTTGTGTCTAGTTGTTTCGGTTTGCAATGCCCTTTATCGGTGACCGGCAGAAAGCAGTTGAAACAGACCATGTCCAGGGTGTTAGGGGTCCATAATTACTTTCACCACTCTCTTTTTGGCTCTGATGTTCATCCTACTGAAAGCTTCTTTCCTCCTTCTTTCATCTACCGTTTGCCACCATTTATCATTTGACGTACTTTCTGGAAGCCACGGGAACAATCTATTCCCGATGACACTCCTTCCCTCTTATGATTGTCTTGCTTAGGGCTTGCCTAAGTAATTACTGGCATTACTGGTCTTTTCTTCCTTTTGGCCTAATGCAACCAGCCTTCCCAGGCTTTCTTAACCAGCAACAACTCATGTGTGATCTAGGCCAGCAGTGTCCATTTGCATCAGAGGATTTGATGTTGGTCAGGGGAAGTAGTTGCCCTCCAGCAGCCCCGAGGACAATTCTTAAAGGTACGACTACCATGGAACTGTTGAGTGTGGGGCGAGCTCCGCCTGCTGCAAGAGGGAGACAGGAACAATTTGCATTGATTCTCATTAGTTGGCCATCAAGCCTAAAAACCATCTCCCAAAACAACTCCTAACAATGCTTTTATTTTATTCATGAGACAACAGGCGAATAAACGAAGCCTCATTTGGTGCGTTTAAAAATACTGATTTTTAAAAAACAAATGCATGACCTTCCTCATGCAGGGAGGAAAGGAAGAGGAAACTGCCATCTGAGCTGAGAATCTGAGAAACCCATCTGTCCTGAAAGGAACCTGAATGCACGAAGGGGGGCGGGGAGGGTGGCGATTGCTGCCCTTGAAAGGGCGCTCTCTCCCTGATGGCTGGTTCTGGGGAAAGAATAGGGCTTGTCTTACTATTGATTTCCTTAAAGGAGGACCAAGGCTTCCGAGGGCGAATAGTATCTTCTATATATAGGCTATTTTAAAAGGATGGGCTGGAGAAAATTCCCACGCAGAAACGGCTTATGCTATGGACAATGTGGCAAGATTCGGCTACGCAGCAAGTAAAGCCAGAGCATGCCTGCTATAGGGACATTAGCAGGAAGTCGCAGATGCTTCTTTTGTTAATTGTTATACTGTGTCTGTTTTTAATATGATAGTAGTGCTTTCTTTCTTGTGAAAGCTGGACTTTGGAGACAGTTAACATTTAAAGCTGCATATGAGATATGAGAGGATGTAGCATTTGGGGTTCCTGATCAAATAGACCAATTGGGGACCTCCAAGACAACTCTTCAAATCATCAGGTAGTGCAGCTATTTGGGAGGCATCAAGCTGGGAAAATCTAGCCTAGGCCCAATTACCCCTGGCAATTACAACTGCACTACCAAAAGGAGCAATACATTGTTATTATATAAACAATATGAAAACAGAACTCCCAGTTCTTTAGCTGGTGTTAACCTTCATACGTACCGTCTACTTCCCAAGAACCTAGGCATGTTGTAATGTGTTGGTATAGTACCTGTGGAGATCCAAGCAATGGAGCCTTCTGTAATTGGTAGATTTTTCTACCAATGGTTATTTTTCTAAGAGGATTTTTGGGTATGGTACCCAGTGTGCCAATAACTACTGAGACCACCATGACTGATTTATGTCATAATCTTTCAACTTCAGTTTTCAGATCTTGATACTTTGTGATCTTTCCCAACTCTACCTGCCACATCAATTATCCATACTTTCTTTTCAGCCACAGGTAAACCTTGTCTGCTTTTGAGCCAAGATTTTATCAGTTGGTATTCAGAAATCCCACCATATTTAAACTGCTTATTTTCAACTACTTTTCAACTATATGTTCCCACCAATTTTTTCATTACCAAACATGATAATTTTTACAGATATTCCAGTGAGTCATTTTGATGGTTGTAGTTGTTTAACCAGTTTCTATTATTATTATGGTTCATCGCACAGTATGCCAGATGCTCAGACTGGATTTGGAATTTTTGTCTATCTATCGAGTCCTTACCAAGGACCTGGGGTAGGCAGATGTGGATGTTTGATGGTGTTACAGATGCCGTTGCAGGATGGAAGCTATTCCCAGTAAAGCTGCCTTTTGCAACTGGCTGATGGCGAATTTATCAATGCTAATGGTATTCAAGTGGTGCTCCAGTTGTTTTGGGATTGCACCCAAGGCGCCTATGACTGTTGGGACTACCCTTGCTTGCCTTTGCAATAGGCAGTCTAGTTCTATTTGTAGGTCTTTGTATCTTGTGATCTTCTCCAATTCTTTCTTTCTATTCTGCTATCTCCAGGCACTGCCACATCCACTATCCAGACTTTTTTGTCTTTCTTATCGACAAGGTGCTTGTCTGTTTGGATTCTAAAATCCCAGAGCAGTTTAACTTCTTCATTTTCTATGTCTTTCTCTATTTTATGGTCCCACCAGTTCTTGCTTGCAGGCAAATGATATTTCTTGTAGATCTTCCAATGCACCATTGTTGCTACTTTGTCATGCTGCTGCTTGTAGTCAGACTGTTATTATTGTTGTTGTTGTTACTATTATTATTATTACTATTACTATTATTATTACTATTAATTTTTATGCAACACATTATTTTTAACTCTGTCTTTGAGTGGTGATTCTTAGAGAGATCCAGCAGAAGGTGTTGTGCTGTTCTAGAACAATATTTTGAGAATAGCATGAGGATTTGGACGTTTCTTTATATTCAGCTTCTTTTTAACATACTCTGCTTATTTTTAAATTTTAGAAATCTTAATCTTTCTTTTAAAAAAGACTCAAGAAAGCAATGAGCTACGTTCATCTGTTCAGCCAAAAAAGTTTAAGAAATTAATTCCAAAGATAAAGTAATTGTCAGGGGATGATGTTGTAGATGCCATTTAATTGAAGAACTTTTTTCCTGATTAATCATAGAGATGTAACCAATTAATCAAGTAATTAATTGATTGCATTTGCATAGGGATAAAAACATTCAGTTCTATCCACAGGTCAATTTTGTCTGTCCTCTAGATATTGTGATAAAGCAGAATTCTTCCCTACCGTGAAAGATTCTTGAGGGTTGTGGAATCCCTATGGGACAGAAGGGGATCATAAAGGATATAGCAAAAAAAATCCTATCACAGAAATTAATATCTGCTTGTATACTGTTTGATTGAACCTGTAATTTTGGCAATAAATACATTCTGTTGGAATATAACTCTGCAAAGCTATATGTATCATTCTTATTTAGAGGAAAGAGGGAATTCCTGGAGATACAGCACTGTAATTTTTCTATCCATTATGATGGCTCGTTGTGAAAATACCAGTATTTACCATATGACAATTGAGACTATTCCAAAGGAATATGCATATTTACTAGAAAATCACAGTGGAAGAAGTAAACTCAGGTCAATTGCCAAGGTGTAATATTGTTGTGGGCACTGTACCAACAATGTCAGAAGTTCACACACATTTTAAGACTATCTGGCACTATTTGAAGCGCTCTTTACTTTAAACATTGCCTCTCAAGTAGAGCATCACTTGAACATCATCGGCATTGACAACACCACCATAAGTCATTTGCAAAAGGCAGTTTTACATGTGACACTGTACATCATGCCAAGATACATTTTACCACCATCATCTCTACACATTACTTACCCCAGGTGCTTGGAAAGGACTTGATAGAGGGACAAAAGTGTCATATCCAGTCTGAAAATCTTTATTATGCAACAAATCATAATAAAGGAAATTTTTGGCCTAACAAAATTTGTTTAGGAACATTCAGTCTTCGGTTTCCAGATGTGCTCAGACTGCAATTTCCAGAATTCTCAGCTAGGATATGCATCAGTGTCTCAAAATTATGGATAATAGCAGTCTCAAAACATACTGAGGTTATGAGGTTTGAAAAAAACGGTATACAAGATTCAAAAACCTCTTCTAATTGTTTTATTTCCCTATGACCTGTACAAAGCTTGCAAGTTATCTTGTTGCCCTGAGGATTAAACTCTCAGATCTACTATTCTAAACCTGATGCCTCTAGATGTGACGGATTTCAGCTCTTACAATTTCTAGCTAGGATGATAGGCAAAATATGTTAGCCTATAATTCAAGACATCTATGAAACATCAGATTGGAGAAAGATTATATTCTAAAATAACTGATACCAAGCTTGTATTTGGATAAATATGTATGGGTATTGAAAGAGCCCTTTTGAATTAGTAGAAGCTTAGTCTATTATAATTTCAGCTTTAGTGCAAAAATGCCTTTATGAAACTCTTAAGTGGGACATATTGGCCAGATGCTGTTGGCGTTCAAGATATAGTAGAGTGATGTTCGAATTCTGCTTTCACAAGACATTCAGAAATATGTTTAACTCTTCTTTAATGCCAGCTAGTCTGTTTTGTAGTGGCCATCTCACTATAGTCACAAATTTCAAAACTCTGTCTCAAATTTGGGCAGAGAAATTGGATGGATAATAATGCTGAATTTCTCCAGGGGAAGGGGAGATTCTCTGACAATTTCTCAAGGACTAGACAATTTTAGCAACAGCCCTGAAAGATCCATGAGAGATATCTCTTTGGGATTTGACTTAAGTGGAAAAATTCAGGAAGGCTGCAGGTGACTGGAGAGATTTGGGAGATTCATACAGAGTCCTTGACCACTTAGTAACTTAATACCTCTTCTTTAAAAAGGGGGAATTATCTTCTTTAGAAGAGTAATTTTCTAAGCCAATTCTTCGTAAATTGAATGAGAACTAGAAGAAGAAGAAAAAAATCAAGAAAATTTATCTTCCTGTCACTACTTTTGATACATTCATAGAGCAAGTTTTAAAAAGGCCTTTTAACTGATATTTAGGCTCTTAAGGGTTTGGAAGCAATTGCTTGCACATCAGTTTCTTGCAAGACAAAGTAATCTATCCCCGTGTGAATGGATTTGTAGTTTCAGATCTGCCAACTATCCCATTATATTCATGATTTGGCATATCCATTTGTTCTCTCTCCCAGAAAGATGTTGTAGGAACCAATTCTAATCTCATTAAGCCAGTAATAGTTTTTCCACTTGTCCAAAAATGAACAGGAGCAGAACAGTGAAGTAATCACTGTTTTATAAGGTCCAGTCTCCATGATCAAATCATTATTTGATGTCATTAACTGAATATGGATTTAAAAAGAGGTCTAATGCAAGGATCAAAATTGGAAATAATCAAAAAAAGGTCATCACTGTGTGTTACTATATGGTATGAATTAAAGTTGTTATACCTCCTCATAATAATAAATTATATAAAGTGTGTGTGTATCTGTCTGTTTCTGTGTGTGGGTGTTTGTGTGTGTATATGTGTCTCTCTCTGTGTGTATGTGTTTTCTTATGCGTGAATGTGTGTAAAGGTTTCCACTGTCCTGTCATGTCCAACTCTAGGGGGCAGTGTTCATTCCGTTTCTTAGCTGAGGGAGTCAGCATTGTCTGAAGACAATTTCCATGGTCATTTGACCAGCATGACTATATACCAAAGTACATGGAATGCAGTTACTTTCCCAGCAAAGTGGTACCTATTTATCTACTTGCAGGTGCATGATCTCATAGTTAGGCAGAAGTTGGGGCAAGTAATGGAAGCTCACCCCATTATGCACCATTTGGGTCTCGAACCTGGACTGCCAGTTCTGCCTGTGTGTCTATAATTATATAAAGCAAAAATAACAAATTTTAACAAAAATAAATACATTCATTATTTTTTGCTTTTAAAAGTAATATTTCAAGCTTACCTCCCATAATGAATTTAGTTACACTAGTTCTGTTGCTAAAAAAAAATTGAATCTATCATTTCTCTGATTTTCCTCTAGTGCACACATATTGTACACAAAAGCAATTTTCAGATGCAATAATCTAGGCACTGTTTAAGCTACTTATTTTATGCTGATGGAGGTCAAGAGTTCAGGTGTGGTTCCATGCAAAATGATTTGCATATGAAAGAGTCCCCCATTCCTTTAACAATCCTCCCTTATTATAATTCTAAATATATAGGGAAGGAAGACGCATTGTAAAGATAAGAGAACTGGTCTCTTAGAAAGGGAAGTGTGTGTGTGTGTGTGTGTGTGTGTGTGTGTGTGTATGCGCGCGTGTGTGTGTGTGTAGGGGGAGGAGATGCAACATTTTAACACTTCGTTATTTTGCTCTTGGGTATTTCTCAGTTGCTGAGTAAGTTTTCTACTTGATCCAGGTTTTGTGCGCACCCCAGCTGTTCTTTTTTTTTTTAAAAAAGGGAAATTGTATATCTGTTGAAGAGGGGTGTGTGAAATCCCCCAACCTTTCCTCATCTCGAAAGATTTATTGTGATTGAAGGTTTATTAAAATTCCACTTCAGCTTAAATAGTTGGTACAAAAGACCAAACTTTGTGCAACCAGCTGAGAATACTTCTGAATAAAGGCTGCTTCTTTCAGCTTGTTAGCTCCTGCTCCTCTGTTCTGGCTAAATCTACATTATTGTACATGGAGTGGCCTTTCACTTGCTCTCATTTTCTTAGCCAGAGGCAATGCCAGATAGGGCAGTAGGAAATCAGTCAAGTTAAATTCACTCATCCCTTTCCTCTGAATAAGCAGGGAAGTCTGCATGCCTGCCGATAGGTGCATGTGCCTTTAGACTATTTGATGCACAGCAAAGTAAACAGACAGTGACATGTTTGTAGACAAACTGTCATATAGCAGATGATTTACAGCCACAAAATTATTTCTGAGTTGCAGGCATGGATCAGGAGAACGCTGCCAGCTTCAGCAGCTGGTCACATTTCAGTGGGAACCAGGCGTTCTTTACTAGCACCACTCTCTCCTTACTGTAATGCAATACCAAGCCTTGCATCCCTTAGAAAAATCTTTTAACATATCAGAGCAAAGAGAGAGACCACTGTAATTTGTATACTACAAATAAGGTGGGAGGTTTGAACATTTTTATTTTTAGGGACCAAGATTATGTTACTCTGATTTTTCATCGTCAAGCCTTGAATACATGAAACAGAGCAATGTAGAATGCAAAAGAGATTGACATTGCAAAGCTGTTTAAATATCTCCCAATGCAAACAGAAGCAGGTGATTGGATATTTGCCAACTCCACTATAATCTTCAACATCCAATACAAGGAACAGCACATTTATTTCTAAAACTAAGTTAAAATGAAGTACATTTTAATGTGCTTTGTTTCTAATCTGCTCCCCTAAAAAAGCCAAAATACAGAAATAAATGGGAGAAACAAATTAAAATTCTCTTACAGAGAAGTTTTCTGAGGATGGGCTCATGACCAATTCAGATTGGATCCTGTAAAATTCTTTGTTCTAATCGTTGCCATTCTCGTCTTGTGAAAGGTATTCCCAAAACTGAAGAGAGCCATTGGATTGCTGAATCCAGGTGAGCTGCTTTCATTTGTGATGGAGGAACGTCATCCAGATTATTTATTAAAAGTGCACAGCTCTCGTACCTAAGCATAAAATAGCTAGGAAGTATATGTGGCCTGTTAAAATTGCATACTCTTCCTGTTACCTCCTTCCAAAGAGCAGTAGCTGCTAAAACCTCCCATCTGTCATTTGCAAATAATTTCAAATGTTTTAGTGAGGCTTCTGATTGCAGGATATACCGTGGTTCAGACATCTGCAAACCACAAAATGTGCCAAAGTTTCATGGAACATTCATTTATGGTTAATTAACTAGAATGGAAGCAGACTGATTTATAAATCATGGCACAAAGTTGTGCTGTTTTGGCTGCTTGCAGAAGGAGCTAACAACTCTATATGGGGCTTTAGATAAGCAAATTTGTAATTTGATCATTTTATGACTATGTATGAATATACAAATGGGGCCACTGTCTGTATATGATTCTCTAAACTGTGATTAAGAGAATTGTAAACTACAGAAACCTGACTGTTTCATCTTTCACTCGTACTTTTGCTAGTCCTTTTATATATAAGTTATAGTTATATACAAACTGGCAAAGTATGCTATGTTTCTAAACCACATTGCAGATCAATAACACATGATCTAGAAAAAACAATGTGATGTTAAGTCTCATCCACTGAACCTACTTAGACTACTGTTATATAAGCTTTAATGCTTTCATCTTTGTAAAATACTCATTTTCAGAATTATTTTAAGTTTACGAATCATATGGTATAGAGTTAATGTTCATAAAAATGCATTGCATTAGTTAATTAGTATGCATGTTTTGCATGTATTTTTTTTGTAGTGCTTTAAATTAGGAATTGTATTACAGCTATAACAAAGCCAAAACAAGCCAGAAGCAACTAGACACAATGACAGTTTTCCCCCTCAGGCCACAACTCTGCTAAAAAACTAACTTCCACAAACTGTTATACTCCCTAGTAGGGCTAAACAATTAACTTCCATATCACTGTTAATCTACCTAGTAGGGCTGTATCTCTATTATCTTTCTCACCCTTCCTATTACCTACTCTTATTTGTATGACTATTAACTTGTTGCTTGTATCCTACAATCTATAGTAGCTGTGTTAGTTAGTAACCTAGTATGACTTGTATATTACTTATTTAGAATTCTGTGACTGTTCTAAACCTATCGCAAGAATGCATCTTATGACATGATGAATGTATTTTATGACATGGTGAATGTATTTTATGACATGGTGTATGTATTTTATGATTGTGATCACAATTTATCCTTGTAGCTTATATGTACACTAGTTGCTGACACCCGTGCTCCGCTATGGGTGGAGGCTTGCGAATACTTTTCTGCGAAGAAGCAGCCTCCCTTCCCCACCCCTGCACCGCATCAGACCCGAGGGGATCGCTCCCCTCCTCTTCCGTCTTCCCCTCTCACCCACGCCTCGCACAGCAGCAGAGACACCCCGCGAAGCAGCTTTGTCGGCCCAAAGACTCTCCCTCCAGCCGGAGCTCACTTCGCTGCCCGCCCCCGATTATACCTCGTGGCACTCTGATGTGCTTCCAGGACCACCTTCTGGCCGAAGGAGGAGGCACCTGGAAAAGCTCGCCACCCTCGCCGTTCCATTTTCCCCTACAGAGTCCCACCGCTATAGGAGTGGGAAAGGCAGCCAGGGAAGGAGGGATGCTGAGTGGGAAGTGAGGAAGGAAGCAAGCCATGGGAAGCCTGAAAGCGCAGATCCATGAAATCTGCTTCCCTGTGTATGTGCAATGCTCATGGCAATAAATGTTAAATAATGACATTTTCGGACACCTTCCACCTCCCCCCCCCCGAGCCTGGGTAGCCCTTTGCTATCCAGCACCGCAGTCACCTGCCCTGCTGCTCACCCCGCTATGACTCTGGCCACTGCCTGTGAAACTGTTCCAAGTAGCAGCGGAGTTGGGCCGCTACTACTGGTTTTTCAACTGAAAAATTCACAACCAAAGAACAGGCTGCAAAAGCCCTCCAATCAGGAGAGGCTATGAAAGCCCTCCAATCAGAAGAAAGGTAACAAATGAATATTTTGTCAAATCACAACCCTCCACCATCCAGAATTAAACATTTAAAATAACTCACATAAAAATTAATATTTTGAAAAATCCTTTCTTGGTGAGCGCCTAGATAAATCAGTCAGTGAGTGAGTGGTATTTCATATATCTATATATACACTGGAGACAAATCCCTTGTGTGTCCAATCACACTTGGCCAATAGAGAATTCCATTCCATTCCATTCCGTTTCATTCTATTCTATTCTATTCTATTCTATTCTATTCTATTCTATTCTATTCTATTCTATTCTATTCTATTATCAAAGCTTATTCCTTATTTTCAGTAATGAGCCAGGTTCATACCAGAACAGCAGGCATGCCAGGTCTATTCCTTCTTCCTTTCTCCATTAAACCAAGACATGGAAATCAGCACTGATTCAAAGAAACCTGCTATCTCAGATGAAGAGCAGAGCTATAGATGGTTACTATCCAGTCTATGTACAGAAGATTCAACTGGACGGGTAGTTGAATTATTTATTTATTTATTTTATATTATGTGTCATAAACTTAAACATTACAAAAGACTTAAGATACAAAAGACCAAATGAAAAATAGAACAGAAGTAAAAACCTTATAAAAGAGACGTATAGTGATATGTCCTTCCCATTCTTTCTTCCAATGTTTAATACTATATTTTAGTACTTAATATTAAGTATTTTAACTTCAACATTAATTAAACATTGTACCTGATATTAGCAAAGAGGTTGAATGAATTATGAATCGGCCACAGTTGCATTTAGAACAGAAGTCCTGCTAGGAATTGCTGGGTATACTGCTTCAGCATGTTAAGCAATAAATACTATAGTTATATTGAAAGAATTACTTTACAAAGTAAACAATTACTTTGTGCAATGGGTTTTGATTCTGGACATAGATGATTGCAGTGGGAGGCCAGAGAACTGAAAGTTGATGCAACCACAATAATGTCATTAGATCAAGTATGCAACTTGGATACTTGTGTGAAATATCAGAACACACATACATAATGGCAGCATTTATGTGCCAACATAATGATGCACGTTTTGGTGTGCCAACATAATGATGCATATTTGGGCACTATCATGGTTCATTACAGACTCTGCAGTGTCCAAAGATCACAAGATGAGGTTAACATACCAGTTCATAATTTATAGCCAATCCTAGTAGCTAAGACTCCAAATGTGCAAACAAGAGGGAAAAAACAGGACTGGTAACTTAACACATGAATAGAGGAAGTGTTTAGTACTAATGGAAAGTAGCTACAGGGCAGTTAAAATCATTTCAGTTTAGCAATTATCAACATGAACACAAGATATCCATCCAAGGATCAAAATCATAGAGGTCAGAAAGAAGGAATGGACACAAATGTTTTGTCGCAAATGTTTTGACATGTGAAATGATGAAATGTTTTGTGGCATGATGATTATATTGTATAACATGATGACACAATGAATGTACATTATGATTAGGACTGCACCTAATACATACACGACATGATTAATGTACCTTATGATTATGAATGTATCTTATGATTGCCATCATTGTTTGTCAATCATAGCCTTATGATTGTAATCACAATTTGTCAATTATAACCTGTATGTAAGCATGTACACCAGAGACAAATTCCTTGTGTGTCCAGACACACTTGGCAAATAAAAAATCTAATTCTAATTCTAAAATATGAAATAAACCAATCAGAAGCAATTGCACCAAGAATATATTAGGGCCCCTGTGTGCCCAGAGAAGCTGGGACTGCCAGTCCAGTGGGGTCACCGCCCTGGCCTGCGGAGGAG
>JANHFO010001759.1:163159-174631 GCA_032468095.1 Pareas carinatus
GAAGGAAGGAAGGAAGGAAGGAAGGAAGGAAGGAAGGAAGGAAGGAAGGAAAACAGACAGGGCTCAGTCCCTCTAAACCTTCATCCTATTTTTTATATTTTTAAAAGGTGGGGGAATCAGCTTGCATTGCTTGCTTTCTAATAGACAGATGGGTACTCTGTTATTTTCTTTCTTGATTTGGCCAAGGTATCTTGGCTTAAACCCCAGTGCACTGGTATGAATTCTTTTCATTATCAGAAATATCTGCCTCTTCAGGGTGTGAGTCAAACTGTTTTCCCATATCAGGCTGATAGTTCATCAGATTCACATCTCCTTCCTCTTTTGTTGAGGAATCCATAACAGGATATAGCAGAACCTCTGGAAAAAATTTGTGGATAATTTCTCACTGTGCAACTTTCTCCCTAGTAGTCAATGCAATTTGGTCTGGGTTCCTACAAATCCATTCCTTACTAAGGCACTGCCTCGGCATAGTTGTGAGTTCAGAAAACATAGTCCCTCTGCTCTTGATAAATGATTATTTTTAGTTAAACAATAATAATAGAATTATTGATTTATAATGTCTTCCATTTCTTAAACTCCTTTTCTAATCAGAAAACTCATTATCAAGCTAACTCCAACTTCTGGTCTTACCATGTTTATCCTTGCCACATCAGATATTATTATCTTTCCTTTCCTCCTCTAATTCATTGATTTTGTTGCATGGCCAATAGCGTTCATCTTTTTTTGTAGGATAAACACCTAGATCTTTGACAAATTAAAATGTCACTTTCTTATTTTTAGCCTATGAAGGGAATAGCGCACAAAAGCAGGAAAAAAAATTCAGGTAAGCTGTAATTAATTAAATATGTCAATATTTAAACTGAGTTTTAATTATATAAACTTAAATTAGTATTTTCTATAGATTAGAACATTTGTAGTTAGTGGCCAGGACCCTCCAGCAGAAAAGTCATCTTGCAAAGAGAGATAACCAGATAAATCTGCATTTGTTTTCACATGCAATTTCCTCCAACATCTGCAACTTCCTCTTATTGTTCCTAAATATATGCAGTTTTATACTAACCTTATAGTATAGGTACATTCAACATATAGTTACCGTATATGCAATTTTTCCTGAAATGGATATTTTCCTACAAAATATTTGAGCTCAGACATATTTTGAGACAAATACAAATAGATTCTGTGAGTTAGATACTCATTTGTACAACTACAAATCTGCAATGGTATGTTAGAATGACCTTGAGAGATGTGAGGAAGAGATGCTGCTTAGGAAATGATGAGACAAGAGAGTGAGGCGAGTCTGCAGCTGCTCAAATGGTCAGAGAGAAAAAAGAAAGACCCACCAAATGGATCAGGCGATTAAAAGTGTCACTGGGAGATTTGTACCTTTAGACTTGCAAGATTCTGTTAATGTAGCCTTACAATAAAATGGCTCATCTGGTCATGTTTCTTGTCTGGTTTATCCAATGACAAAAGCATTATATTTGGATGGATAACACCATTTGGGCTGAGAATTGATCTGTGACCTCCCTATATTTCTTACAGCCTGGCAGCTACAGAGGTCAGCGGTTCATGTCTTTAGGAACTGCGCCAGTCTAAGCACACGGCAGATCAATAAATAAAGTCCCAGGTTCACATCATGAAATGTTTGATTTCAGCAGCTTAGTAAGAAATGATTTAGTGGTGCTTTTGCTTTAAATGTTCCTGCAGTTCAGAGAAATGCACTTTTGACTTGTCCTGTATCAAACTAGAGAGGGAACAGCTCTACCAGCAGAGCTATGTAACTAACCAGGCAAGTGAGTTGAAACAGGAAAGATGACCACTGCTTGATTGTGACATTGCCATCTCCATGTTACAGTTTTGATTACTGTCCCTGTCATGGATGCTCTTATCCACCCCGTTTCCCCAAAAATAAGACCCAACCAGAAAATAAGCCCTACCTAGCATGATTTTTCAGAATGCTTGTAATATAAGCCCTACCCTCAAAATAAGCCTGAGTTAAGATCATCAGCTGAACAGATGCATTTAGTACTGTATTTCCCTGAAAATAAGACCTAACCGAAAAATAAGCTCTAATGCATCTTTTGCAGTAAAAATTAATATAAGACCCAGTCTTATTTGGGGGGAAACACGTTACTTATCTGCCTTAGACCTGAAGGCATCTACTTTTGTCTCCCAACCACATCATCTTAGCATTCTTCAAATTTAACTGATATCACAGCAAGCTAAATTCAAGTTTTCTTATTTTCACAGTTCTCCCTTAACACTGGGCAGAGCTTTAACAGAATTTGTCTCTCTCACTATGAGGCTGACTCGTTGGGATGTATGTATTAGGAATATCGGATCTGAACTGATAGTCCAGCCAGGCTTTTTTTGTATTTGTCTTTTGCTATATGGTAGCCATTCATTTTTTTTTGCAGCCCAGATGTGATAGTCCTAGTTATCAGGCATTGTATCAATGAAGTATCAAGGAGAGATACCAGTCTCCTATTTGACACAGGCAGCAACTGCAGCCTATATCTAGAACTCATTCTCAAAGGCATAATGGTGACTTAAATAAATCTTCATTTATGTACAGGATAAAGGAAACCATAATTCATTTAAACACAGCCCTCTTCAACAATGTAAAAATGTGCTTCAATCCACAAAACACATGCAATTTTAAAAGGTCACAGAATAAATTACTTGTAGCTTTTATAATCCTACTTTAAGTTATTGTTAGTATCCATTAATTCTGAACCTAATTGAGATAAACATTTAAGAAATGGACATTGGGATTTTTTTTTTAAAAAAAGTAAAATAAGTTAAGTTGAATGCACAAATTCTTAGTTCACAGTTCAAAACGTCAATGTCCATTGTTTCTTGCTAGCATCAAGCTGGCAAGTGACCCTTGCTCCTTTTCAATACACAGATGCTTCTTTGCTGACACAGGAGATTAAATGATACAACTCAGACATTTTATTGATTACACTTTGAAGTATATATTTTACTTTGGGTATCTAAAGCAGGGCTCCCCACCTCCAGAACTATGACTCACTACTGAGTCTTGGCCCATTCAGAACCAGGCCGTGAAAGTGGCAGATAAGCATATTAATACGTGCAGCTCCACTTTTGTGAACAGTGGCCACACACGCACATACAGCTCCATTTGTTTGATCAGTGGGTATCGGTGCCCACTGTGACTCACACATAACCATTCCTTCTCCCTACCCCTCTCGGCCGGTCCGCAAAGCCAGAAAAGTTAGGGAATGCTGATTCAAAGAGGTGAGTAACCTAGAGCTTAGATTAATATTTATAATATTGAGTATCTGTTCTTTATTGAAAATAAAATACGTACAAACATGATTAAATAATAGCAATTGACTATGTTGGAAAAGTTCTCTTTCTTCATCAGTAGTTACTTATTTGTACCAAGAATGAGAGAACAAATATATTATTTGGCTTAAGGAAGGAGATGATGATGATGCTGATGTAGCACAGTGACCCCCAACCTTTTGGGCACCAGGAACCAGTTTCATGGAGAAAGATTTTTCCACGAACCAGAGGGAGTGTGGCTTTGCATGCTGTCTGCATCTGACCAGTGGGGCATGGCTTGTTTGCACAGACTGGTTGCTGACATGCCATGGACCTCTGCTGGTCCACGAACTGAAGGTTGGGGACCCCTGATGTAGCGGACATGTTCACTAATGGATCTTGTTTTATTCTGCTGGATAGAAGGACCAATGAAATAGCATGAGGAATGCTGTAAGGACTCCAGAGGGGAAGGCGAAATGAGTAAAATTGTTTATCTCTTCCTTTCAATAAAATCTTAATGAAATAGAGGATTCTTCAAAGAATGCAGTCATAGCCAGTTTTTGAAAGTTCATAAATCATATGTTCACTTTATCAATAATTGCAAAATAAAGCATGATAAGATAGATAGAAAGTTATATGAAAAATAGACACACATGCAAATATATATGAGCTAGTATCATTTTTTTCAGTTCTGACAGCTATAAAATATTATTTTTCATTGTTCTTGAAATTAAGCTAGTTTAAAGTAGGACTTGGGGATAGAACTTTAGAAAACTGTATACAAAAAAAACCAGCAAAAAATTGGCATTATTTATTATCTAATCAATGACATTAGAAAAAAGCCCATCTTCAAAACAATTGATTGATAGAAGCTATGAATTTGGTCCCTTCTAGGGGGACAGATGCAGCTAAGCAATATCATTTCAATGAAACTAAGCTTGCTGAGAAAATATTCACATTCTGAACAAGGCAAGACCTACAATACATCTCTTTTAACCTCTGAAACAGGCATACATTAGTGAAAAAGTTGGGGGTAACAGAATTATGAATGTACATTTACTTTTCACTTTCTGCCCCTTGAGACTCTATCTTATTTAGAAGGCTGATGTTTTGAAGATATTAGGGGGGAATGCTGCAGCTGCTGTTGAGTGACAAATTTCCATTTATCGACAAAGAAATCAATTAAACAAATATATTAAAGGAAAGCTAAGTGTGTCACTCTTTACAGACAATGATAAATAGATTTTAAACCTACTTTTAGGAAAGAGGGAAAGAAGATGAATTAAAAACTCTTGAAGCTTGATGGAGTCTCTGGAGAAGAACTGAAAGCTGATTAACTACTCTTTAGTTGGCTTTGATAGGATAATTCTCAGTCCTACCATGGTGGCTTTAACTAAGAGTATTGGAACAGGAAATATTTCTGAATTTTACTGCCATTCAGGAGAACTACCCTACTTAGTTGCTGGAATCCAAATTACCACTAGAGGGAAGCAGAAAAATATCTAACACAGGGGTCCCCAAGCCCCAGTCCATGGACCGGCACTGAACTGTGATATGCCAGTAATCAGGCCACCCAACGCCTGCAGGCAGCATGCAAAATCACACCCCCTCTGGGCCGCCAAAAAACCTTTCCCCGTGGAACCAGTCCCTGGTGCCCAAAAGATTAGGGGCTGGTGATTAGGGGCTGGTGATATCTGTGGAACTCGAATGAAGAACGAGTCAGAACTCAAGGCTCAGCAAACAACTAGCAACTTTTATTCTTTACAAAACTTCCAGCATGACAAAAGCTGGCTGGTTTCTATTTAAGCTGGTGCAGCTTCATGCTTAAACCAATCAGCAACATTCTTTCTATTTCAGACCGGCCCATGCAGACTGGAGGGGAAACTAACAACCAGCTTCAGAAAGTCTGGGTGAGTATCAAGAATGCAACACCCCTACCCATTAGATGGCTTTGCCTGTTCACAGATGAAGTCATGTAAGTAGGCAGGACGTTTGTAAGCCCAGGTGGGTGTGCACAGATCATTCTGCAGAGAACATGCGGCCAGAACTCCTTCAGGAAGCTTCTGTGAGACTCTAGCCACAACCTCCTCCGAGGCCAAGGGTGGATCAACGCTGTCATTCCGAAGGGACATCCAGTCACCTGGTGCGTCATCCTCATCTTTGGGGCCCTCAGTTACTAGAGGGGGAGAAGGTTAGAATTATTATGCGCCTGTGTGTTTGGTGGGAGTTGTGGCTGCGAGGTGCCTCATAATTGGTCTATGTGGCAATGCCATTTTGTGCCATCGGCCAGGTGAACCAAATAAGACCTTGGACCTATGACTGCCTCAACAGTTCCTGGTACCCATTTAGGGATATTTGGAAAATTTCATGCATGGAGAGGGTCACCAATGTTAAAACTGGGGGCAGTGTCTACCTCTGGGTCCCTTTGTTCAGGCACTGTGACCAGTTTTTGTACTGAGGGTGACATGCTACCAGGCTAAAAATTTATTTATTCTATTTTGCCACACTCCAGGTCTGAGTCTCCCTAGAGTTTCCTTGGCAGAGCAGACCATGTGCTCCACCATGCCATTAGCGGTTGAGTGATAGGATGCCGTGAGGGCATGGCAGATCCCCCTTTCCCCCAAGAACTCTTCAAACCCCACAGCCATAAACTGAGACCCATTATCTGATACCAGCAGGTCCGGTAGCCCATGCATGGCAAAATGGCCATCAGGAACGGCAAAGATAGTCTCGGTGGTTGTGGACTGCATTAGCCTAATTTATAACCATTTAGAAAACGCATTCACAACCACCAGGAAGTTTTTTTCATGGAAGGGGCTGGCGAAATATACATGGATGTGAGACCAGGATGCCTTTGGTTTTTTCCAGTCCCAGGCAGGAGCTTTAGGCAACACTGGCCATGATTCCTGGGCAGCGAGTTCAGATCACCTAGTAAGAAAGGGTTTAAATTCATCCCTTACCGGGCTAGCTGGCCAGCCCCTCCAGACCCAATTTAAGACAGTCCTTAAGAGCCTGTCAGAAGCCAAGTATATGGTTACTATTGGTTTGCAGCAATCAATCAGTAGCACTGGACAGTCCAAAAGGATCATTTTCTTTGGTAAGCAAGGGGCACCAGCTAAGGACGTCTGCGTGCCCTAGGTCCTTGCTTGGCCAGTGCAGCAATTTATATGAATAAGTGGCTAAAAAGACTGTCCACCTAGAAAATCGAGAGGAAAGTGCTGGAGATGTGGGCCTGTCCCTGGCAAGCAACCCTAGGAGTGGCTTGTGGTTGGTCACCATATCAAGTTTCCTGCCAAATAGATACTAATGGAAGCGCTTTATGCCAGCCACCATAGCAAGCGCCTCCTTGTCTATTTGGCTGTAATTTTTCCATCAAAGAAAGTGTGTGAATAAAATGCAATTGGGGCTTCCCTGCCAAAGGGAAGCCAGTGACTTAGCACTGTGTCCACCCTGAAGGCTGAAGCGTCACACATTAGCACAAGGGGAAGGGTGGCTGTGTACCTACTAAGGAAACTGTTGGTTGATAACAAATTTGTGATGACTTTAAAAGTGTTATCTTCCCTAGGCTCCCATTCCCAATTGGTGTTTTTGGCCAATAGCTTATGCAGAGGTTCTGCAACAGGTTCTGCAACAGTGGCTTTTTGCCTGTAGAAGTTCAACAGCCCCAGGAACGCCTAGAGCTCTGACTTGTTCTTAGGCTTTGGTGCTTCCTTTATCGCTTGGACTTTGTCAGTTGTGGGGTGGATACTCCTACCATCTATCTTGTATTTTTCACTTACATTTTACACTTTTCACTTTTTAATTTGAGTCCCGCTTCCCTAAATTTAGTATGTACAGGTCTTAGTCTAGAATCTAATTGTTCCCAGGGGTAGTGCCCTATTTTGATGTTGTATTAATTACCGCTAGGAATACATCAACAAAATAGGGCACTACCCCAGGAATTTTATACAGCAGTCTCTCTATAACACTCTGAAAATTCCTGGGGAAATGCTTATGCTAAATTGGAGTCTAGTACATTTGAAGGGCGCCCTGTACGTCACGATAGTTTGGGTCTCAGCTGCAGTGCCATCTGCTGGTAAGCCTGCTCCAGGTCTATTTTTGCGAAAATCTGTCCTGACCCAAGGGAATGCAGCAAGTGCTGTACCACTGGCACTGGATAAGCACTTTGTTGGAGCATTTTGTTCAGTGTGCATTTGTAATCTGCACAAATCCGCACTGAACCGTCTCCCTTCACTGGCATGACTATGGAGGTTTCCCATTTTGCATGTTCAGTAGGGACTAACACACCCTGCCTGATCAGCTTATCCAATTCCACATCTAATTTAGACTTAAGGGCGAAGGGAATCCTTCTAGGCTTTAAACAAATCAGTGCAATTAGTGAGTCTAAATTTACTGAGATGGGGATACCCAACTACTTGACCAATTATGCACTAAAAACATGTGAATTCGGCGATTAGGTCATCACTCCAGTTGCCTCCCACAGTGCAGGCACAGGGGATCAAACCACTCCAATCCCAGTAGCGTAGGCAGCTGTTCTCCTACCATCATTAGTGGCAGCTCTCCTTTGAAGGTGTTGCAAGTTACTGGAATGGTAGCTCTGCCCAGGACAGGAATACGGTTCCCCTGGTAATCAGTAAGCTTCAGGCACTGCAGCTTCAGTTGACTGGGTTTAAACCCAGGGGATGTTTGCTTCAGGTGGGACCAGGAAATAATTGTGATTTCCGATCCTAAATCCACCTCCATTTTACAATGTTGCTATATTTATGGATAATATCATTTTGCTTTTTTGGTTTGCTTTTGTAGCGGCAATTTGAATTTTGAAGGTGTCTGAGCTGCCCAGATTGTTTTTTTGTTTCCACTGCTGTTTTTTATCTCTGTTTTGCTTAGGGAGTTCAATTTCATTGGTTCTGACGTGAATGAGGCCATGACTGGTAGGGCAGCACTGCAAACGCACACCAAATGCCCTTTCCTTTCATAATAACAGCAAATGACGTCTTTGAACTGGCAAACTGCTCCCGGATGAGAGCCACCACAGCTGGTGCATTTCTTAGTGTTGCCCATCCTCTGCTTCATTGTTTGGTGGATTTCCTCTTCTATGCTGTCGCTTGTCTCCTCCTCTAGCTCAGGGTAGTCAGCTTTATGTACCAAAACCCCAGTTCTCATTGTAGTAGGTGCCCCAGCAATCTTCTGCAGCAATTCTGCAGTGGTATCTGAAGATTTGGTTGCTCTCACCTCGTCTAACACAATTTGCAATGTCAATTTAGAATTTGCCTGCAGTCTTCTCTGTAGCCTCATGTCCCATACTCCAAATATGATTTGATCCAGAAGACTATTGTCTAAGTCCTGGAATTGGCAATGTGTTGCTGCCTTCCTTAGGGCAGCTACATATTGATTCAATGTTTCTTCCTCTTATTGCATTCAGTTGTGATACTCATATATTTTCATGTATTTGAAGGGAGCAGGAGCATAATGAACTCTCAGTTTCTCCAATAAGTCTTTCCAAGAAATTTCTTGGATCGTGTTTGGCTCGGCTAAGGTTCTCATGGTATCAAACACTTATGGTCACAGTGGCTCAGGAACAGGACTTTTTCCTTTTCTCTGAAATTTCAGGAAGGTCATGTGCATCAATGAAGAAATCAAATCTAGTCATGAAGGCATCCCAGTGCTCCTTGGCTGAGTCAAACGGCATTGGTGGATGGATGGATGGAAAACATGCCGCTTCCTCTGCCACAATCAGCACCTCCACTCGTCCGCTGGGCTTGAAGGTTCCCCAATCCTTTTTTGTTCTCTGTCTCCTTGTTCCCTGTCCGTTGTATCCCACCTTCATCACCAGGTGTGGAACTTGGATGAAGAATGAGACAGGACTCAAGGCTCAGCAAACAACTAGCAACTTTTATTCTTTACAAAACTTCCAGCATGGCAAAAGCCAGTTGGTTTCTATTTAAGCTGGTGCGGCTTCGTGCTTAAACCAATCAACAACAAACATTCTTTCTATTTCAGAGCGGCCCATGCAGATTGGAGGGGAAGTTAGCAGCCGGCTCCAGGAAGCCTGGGTGAGTATCAAGAATGCAACAATATCTTTGTTGTCATCAAGATTTTACAGCCCAGTTATAAGATTATAATGATATGTGGAGAGAGATGAAGTGATGTTAGGGAACAGTCAAATAAGAACCACATAGTCTGCAGCTGCAAAGTGAGTGGAGTAAGAGGCTCAGATAGGACCCTCTCTAAGTTCTTGGAATGTAAAGGTAATGGTGGAGAATTGTAATTTCAGACTTGCAAGATTCTATTAATATAGCTTTACAATAAAGTACAATTGGTTTATCTAGTTATTTTACCTGTCTGAACTACCTGGTAAGGCTGATATAGATCTATCATTCAACAGATGTGCTTTTCTTTCATAAATTCACATCTCTGATACATCTGATTTACTAAAGTTGTTTTAAAGTCTTCTGAAAATATGGCAAGCTAAAATCGAGCAAGGTGACCAGGGCTTCTCCTTGCCATTATATATGAGATTATTATGGAGAAAATGGAGAATTAAAATATCATTTCTATTTAGAGCAAATATTCATTTTTTAAATTAGTTCTATTTGCAGAATAATCTTATTTAAATATTTATGGCTGTCTTCTTTGATGCCATGCCCTCCAAATATGTTGGGCTTAACAAGTCCTCAATGGTCCTTATTCCCTAATTAACTATAGATTTCAAACTTTAGCTTGAATCACATAATTGTGATTTAATAGGTGGTTTATACATTAAATATAATGGTCTATGACATAGATCATTTATGTGTGAGAGGCTTGTAAACTTTAAGCTACATTAGATCATGGATATATGAGGACATAGCTGTGGTTCTGTATATCTCTGAACAAGAAGCTTTGACTCTAAATAGCAATTATCTCTAATAATAAGAGATTGCCACTTAGAAAATGATATCCTAGGGAAGCAGAATTCCTTTTACTTTATTTGAAGGACAAGCATTTGGAGGACAAGCCGTTCCCAATCTGATCGCACACAGGTTGGGACATATACTAGGTCCTACCTGGAAGCGATCAGGGTGGCTAAGAATAGCTATTTTGCCGACCATATCGCTTCTGCAGATAGCCGTCCTGCCACCCTGTTTTGAGTGACCCGCTCTCTCCTGCAAATGGAGAGTCGGGATGACCCTCTTGGGTGCCGGGCGGAGGATTTCAGCTGCTATCTGAATTGATAGAATTCGGGATGGCTTGGACTCTGACTGGACTAGTACAGACGGGATTACAGAGGCAAGTCTTGAAAGTGTCAGCTGGGTTGAGTTTGATGCTGTGACTCCCGAGGACCTGGACAGGATCCTGGGACAGTTGAACCCGACCACATACTTATTGGACCCGTGTCCTTCCTGGTTGGTGCTGGCCTCCCGGGAAGTGACATGAGGCTGGCTCCAAGTTATTGTGGAGGCTTCATTGAGTGAGGGGTTTCTACCACCCTCCCTAAAGGAAGCAGTGGTCAGATCCCTCTTCGAGAAATCCTCCCTGGACCCAGCTGATTTAGATAATTATCATCCGGACTCCAATCTTCCCTTTTTGGTGAAGGTCGTAGAGAGTGTGGTCACGTATCAGCTCCCCAGGCACATGGATAAATTGGTTTATCTAGATCCACATCAGTCAGGTTTCCGGCCTGGGTACAGCACTGAAACGGCATTGGTCGTGTTGGTTGATGATCTCTGGAGGGTCAGAGATAGAGGTTGCTCCTCTATCCTGATTCTATTAGATCTCTCAGCGGTTTTTGATACTATCGACCATGGCATCCTGCTGCGCTGGTTGGGGGGGTTGGGAATAGGTGGAACTGTTTTACGATGATCCCGCTCCTACCTCTCCAACCGGTCGCAGTCAGTATTGGTAGGAGGGCAGAGGTCGGCCTCTCGGCGTCTGACTTGTGGGGTGCTGCAGGGGTCTGTCCTCTCACCTTTCCTGTTCAATATTTATGTGAAGCCGCTGGGTAAGATCATTCGTGGCTTTGGGGTGGAGTTCCAGCAGTAAGCTGATGACACTCAGCTGTACATCTCCACCCCGGGCCACCCCAACGATGCCGTGGAAGTGATGTCCCGGTGTCTGGAAGCCATGCGGATCTGGATGGGGAAGAACAGGCTCAAACTCAACCCCTCCAAGACTGAGTGGCTGTGGTTACCGGCGTCCCGA
>JANHFO010001759.1:179679-195917 GCA_032468095.1 Pareas carinatus
GGAGGTCATTCCAGAGGGTGGGCGCTGCCACAGAGAAGGCTCTCCTCCTGGGGGTCGCCAGCCGACATTGTTTGACCAGCGGCACCCTGAGGAGGCCCACTCTGTGGGAGCGTGTGGGTCGGCGGGAGGTATCGGTTGGCAGGATGCGGTCCTGCAAATAAAGAAGAATGATTAGAAACTACTACAAAGTAGACAGAAAATTGACTCATTTGAGCTGTGATACTGGAGAAGACTCCTGCTTATTTCTTGCAAAGGTGACCAACAAGCAGGTACTGGAGTGCATAACACCAGACATGCCACTGGAGGGAAACTGCATCTCACTTGCTTTGACCATGTCATGTTGGAGAATTCACTGGAGAAAGCAATTAAGTTTGGAAGAGTTAGTGATAAAAGGAAATCAGGCCATCACAGAATATGGTGGCTGGACATCACCAAAGCTGACACCAGCCAGATCATAGAAAAATTCGAAGACATTGTGCAAAATCAGAAGATGTGGAGAGACCTGACCCATGCATATTCTGTTCAATTATGTCTGATTCTCAGAGACTGCCTGGACACGTCTCTGAAACTTTCTTTTTAAAGTTTTTCAGAAATGCTTTGTCCTTGCCTCCTTCCTAGGACTAAGAGAAATTGGCTGGTCTAAGATCACCTGCTGACTTTGTGACTAAGGAAGTACTAGAACTCCAGTCTGATATCATAACCATTACATCAAGCTGACTCTGTTAGGCAATGTTATATCCTATAATTAATTGCATCCAACTCTGATGTCATAGTAGAATAGAGAAATTGGAGTATGTATTTCTATTATATGGCATGCTGCCAGAGATCTTATTGTTCATTGTAGATGGTGATCCATTATGCATTTTGCTAGCTTTTCTGCTCTGCTCTATGAGGACACCAGTAGCCATCATGATTTCCCCTCCCCTGTTTTTCCTTATTCTCTATCACCCTTCCCATCTTAAATGATCAGACATAGCTGGAATCATAATTTTAGGAACAAGTAAAACAAATGTAAGATCTTTAATTGCCCGATAACCATACAATATTAGCTATGCAGTTATTAGGCTGTTGAAACCACTCATAGAAACATTATCAACAAATCAGCTAAGCCAATGTTTCTGGATAAATGCCAGTTCAGTCCCTTTGATGTTTCCCACATTTGGAAGTAAATAAAACAGGATATTAGTCCAATTGTATAGCACTTTTCTCTAAAATTCCAGATGCAATGACAGATTGTGCATAATGCTCAATTTATTATTATTATTTGCATAGCCTTTCATTGCTTATAAAGTACCCAGAATTCTTAAATTCTATTGTAGAACAAACTTAGTTTAAATTCAATGAATCAGCCCCTGCTGTTGTTTAAATTATAGAGACAATAAAACAACGAACTGCCAGATGAGGAAACAGTATTTGGGATGTCATTGGAAAGAGACGGTGCTCAGAACCTGAAGTTAAGAACATGGTGGGTTGCATGAAGTCTAAAATATACTATACAGAAAACTTAGCAAAAGGGACATTTCTACCATTTTGTTACTCTGAGAGCCTCTGAAATATGTAGATGGCAAGCAAAAAGGAAAAGTTACTTGGTTTTCTAAATAGCAGAATATAAGAAGTTTTGTTTCATCTGAAAATCAGGCAAAGTTGAAAGCTAAGAGTTTAATTTAGCAATAATTTAGCAAGGGAAAGGTGGGGGAGGTAAAAAGCTTTATATGATATGGCAATATAGCTAGAAAAAAGGAAAACCTAGAAGACAAGGTAGTTCTGAAAATAATTTGGCCACTGACTTTTTCTTCCAGAGAAACAGTTAACTGTTGTTAACCACTTTTCCCTCAAGTCTGAGATCAGAATAAAGGTCAGTAGAAATTCAGCGTGTGCATTTTCCCTCAATCAATTTAGGAACCCTTGATTTATTTATGTAAAAAGCTTCTATCCCATTTTTCAATGCATTAGTTTCTGGTTTACAATGATTTTAGAAATAGCAACATTAAACAAAACAACCGCGAACACAGCACATTAACTGTTAAAATGTTCTCTTTTTTGTTTTTGTTTTTGAGGGGGAAAATGCAGATTAAAATGTTTTTTTCCTTCTGTTTTTAGTAAACGCTGCTCCCCAATTTCATTTCCTGTGGCAAGAACTTTCAGAGAAAAACCACATATGATGAATGTAGATATCAGGCAGCTTCATAAAAGAATAGCTGGCCTTTAGATACCCAATTTCTAAGTCACCTGAGGCCTTGAAGCCAGAATAGTCATAGTCTAATTCTCCAGACAGAGGACATATAATCTGTGTATTATATAAAGCACACAAATTTAATTTGGACTAAGAAAGGATTGCTCAAACTTTTCTGCTTATTTCCTATTGCAAAATTCTTATACCTTTCAAAGTTTATTATGGATTCATGTCTTACCCAGACTCATCATGAAATAAACATGGATCTCTTTTTAGTTGAGGAATTCTTCAGGAAAAATAAAAATTCCAAAGTCTAATCAAAGTCAGGACAGTAGGCCTCATATTGTGTCACTCCTGTGCTAGCATGAGAGTTCCCGCTATAATAAGCTAATGGCTGCCAGCCTAACGGCCCTGTTTCCTCTTCTTATGGAAATAGTTTATGCTTGTGTCACTATTCCAGTCTCAGGCTCATCCACCCTATTCTTTTATTTAATTATTTTTTATATTTCTAGTCATAGAATCCAACTCATTTCTTCTGACTTTTTAAAAAAGCTTTATAAACTACAAGACACACATCCAATTAAGTTCAGTTTATAGCGGGGTTTGCTTTTATTTACATAAACACTTAACGATTGTAATTTTCTACTCAAATGGCCTCTTCCCATCTTTAACAGGTCTTAAATTCTTAAATCTTCTTTTACGAGCACACATATACTAGTAGATCTAAGTGTCTGTAAACTACCTGGTGAGTTTTATGTCAGTGACCTGCTGGCTGGCTAACAACTCTAAATATCCTATAACGTTGCTCTGTCCTCTTGCAAGGAAAGGTGGGGAGATGAGATTTGGGGGCAGGAGAAATTAGAAGTTTCAGAGAGTCCAGAGAGAAGAAAAATAATCAGGAACACAACAAGAAGCACATTTTTATTTTTATGAATAGGTCTGGGATTAAGGCCAAATAGGCCA
Organism: Pareas carinatus; assembly: GCA_032468095.1. Classification (NCBI taxonomy): domain Eukaryota; kingdom Metazoa; phylum Chordata; class Lepidosauria; order Squamata; family Pareidae; genus Pareas; species Pareas carinatus. The sequence goes on from JANHFO010001759.1 coordinate 182,816, forward strand.
AATGTCCAAACAACGCAGGAAGAATTGGAACAAGTAAGAAACAGTTGGCTGGGGAAATGCAGGTAGGTGTACAAGAGTAGTTCAATTCTTTTCAGTGTTGTTTTTCTTAGCGTATGTGGCTTTCTGTCTATTTTTGTTCTCTGTCTCTCTTTGTTCAGGTTGCTTGCAGGTTAGTCACTACTAGCTTTAATATGCCGGTCTCAGAGCCATGTAATTTGGTGCAGCTAAACTATTTTCTCAAATCCTTAGGTTGTTACATTTACTAAAATAAAAATCCTCTACACTTTCTTCAGGGCTTAGGTGTCTACTAGCACCATGTACTCTGAAATTCTTTGGGCTTTGTAACTTTGGGGGAAAAAGGGAAACTAGAATCATTTATATAAAAAAGTTTAAAGTTAGTAAATGAGGAATTCCTGCTCTACCTAGATTTCAGGTGAATAGTGTTGTGTCCGGGGGGAGGGTTTAGCCAGCGCGGGAAAAGCCAGCCCCCCCATTGGCAGACTGCCACCCTGCCAGGACAATATAAGGAACAACCCGCCTCTGTCCCAGGTTCTTAGTGGAGCAACCATACCTTAATAAAGACTTGGATTCAGCTTGTGCCTCACTTCGTTCCTTGCGACACCCACACTACAAATAGGACATCCCTCACTAAAGAGGATGGCAGTATAACTATTTAGGTGGGTAAAACTCACCTATTTCCAGATACTCTAAAACTCAGGGGGTGAGTAGGTAGGTGGAGATCCCAGGAGAGGATCTAGGAGGCTTGAATGGATGTTGGTGACAGGTACCCCATCTCCTACATGCACCACCACATTTCCTTCCCTTCTAACAGGTCTATTCTGCTGAACAAAGGAGTCTTTTTAATTGAAAATTGTCTGTTTTCAATGATATGCTATTTATCATCTGATATTAGGGTTTTAAGTTCATCCTGTTAGTGCTTCACATTGAGTACTTAATCTGAGTTTGGTGCTTTACTGTTTGACAGTTTGTTTATTGCTTAACTTCCAAGCAGAGTTAGTTCCTGAATATTTTGTCTCTGCTAATGTTTTTGTCATCCTTTAATCCCGTTTATAAAAGGTTTCGGTATAGCCCTTCTACCTCCCTTTAACCTCGTTTCTGTGATTATCTTTACTAGTTTTAACTTGACTATACATTTTTCTGTTTCTCCTTTCACCTTGGTAAAGCATCTATTTGTGTTTTTCGCTCTATTTGTTGATCTTGATTGAGGTATCTTTCATTGTTTTTTTTTGCTTGCTATTAAAATGTGTGCAGCCACTGTGCATTCTTTTGTCTGCTTTCATTCTCCATTCTTTCCTAGCTATCATGATAATTGATACTGAAAGCCATAAGAAGATTTCCTTCCAAAATTTTGGAAATACTATTTTTGGTTCAGTTTATAAAATGTCTTGCATATTTTCCCAATTTCTCAGGTTCTCTTCCACATAATTTGTTATTAAATATGCATGATATCTTGGCTTGATTTTAACTGTGTGTCCTCTAGGTGAAATCTTGATGGCACACTTTTTCTTTTTAAATTAAATTTAATCTGCAAATACCCCATTACATCAATTATAAGACACATGCTTTTTCATATTTTGGTGTCTCTGTATTCATGATGCATCTTGTATTCAATGGCGTCTTACCAGGATAAAGTTTTTTTAAATTTTTTATTGTATTGTATTTATTCTAACAGAAAAATAAGAGTGCTTCTTATAATCAGTGGTGTCTTACAATCAATGTAATATGGTATTAGGTGGAATATTGCACAATCTATCTTTGGCTCAAATGACTTAGCTGTTGAATGGTATAAATCTTTTAATAGATTTGTTGGCTCTAATATTGTTAGGTGCTTATAACAAATGATTTAAATCTGGTAAATTGTCTTTATGAAGCATATTGTTTCATAGTCCTTGTTTTACAACCATTCATTTACCAACTATTTAAAATAGCAACAGCACTGAAAAGAGTGACTTTCAACCAGTTCTCAAAATTGCGAGAACTGTACCATCCATATGATCAGCACTTGACAACCAGTATGTATTTATAATTGTTGCAGTGTAGTGGGGTCATGGGATTGCCATTTGCAACTATTGGAGGAAAGAATTGGTCATTGTCCAAGCCAAGAGAAAGAAGTTGAACTGAATTGGAACTAGGCTGCATGAAAGGAGGTCTCCATTTTATTTGGTAGCCAGGAACAGTGACAGCAGCATGTTTCTGGGGTGATTCACAAAATGGGGTTGAGAGTAGGTGGATTTTTCTACATTCTTTGGGGCTTTGTGAAAGGAAATGCCTGTTCTTGTGCAATAATATGTCTTCTAATATTCTAATGGCTGTTGCCAGATTCCTATAGGGTCATGTAGGGAACATAGCTGACTCTTCAGGCAAGGGGGAAATGCAAATCCTAGGTGTTTTGTTAATCTTGTCAGTCTGTGATCCTTGCCTATTGTGTTGCTTTCTGATTGTTGTTTGTTTATGAATATAGAGGCCCATCTTTATGAATGGATAAAAATATCCATATCTAAAGCCAAGTCTTTTCAGGCTTTTTCTATAGCAGGAAGATGCCTCTCTCTCAGGGAAAACATTTCATTCCACCTCTTTTAATATTAAGAATAAAGAATATTTTATTCTGGAGATGGTGGTGGGGCTTCCCACACAGCTGGGTTTTAACAAGGAAAGTCAGTGGGGGAAGTCGGGTTTGCTTAGAAGTCATGTGATTTCCTTAACTACTGCTGTGATACTTAGCAAAACAGGTCATAACATCAGGTGTGGCTCATTTATCAACTGTTTTGCTCAGCAATAGAAATTCTGTTCTCAACTATGGTTGTAAGTTGAGGATTATCTGATTTTAAAGTCCCAAATTTTTATTGCTAAGTGTGACATTTGATATGTGAATTTTGTTCCATTTTACTATGTTTCTTGCCACAGTTGTTATGTGAATCACTGAAACAGTTAAGATAATAACATGGTTATTAAGTGAATTCCATTGACTGCTTGTCAGAAGGTTTCAAAATGTGATCACATGACCCTGGGACACTAGAACGGCCATAAATATGAGTCAGTTCCCAAGCATCTGAATTTTGATCACATGGCCATGGGGGATGCTGTAACAGTCATGTGAAAAATGGTCATTAGTCACTTTTTTAGTGCCATTGCAATTTTGAATGGTCACAAAATGAACTGTTGTATGTTGAGGACTACATGTACCATATTAACTGCTTTGTTGGCTAGACCATTATAGTCTTTCACAAATAATTCACTTGTTTCGGTTTGAATTTATCAAAAAATAAACAAGCAATGGATCATTTATGTTTATAAAAAGATATTTTGGACATTACTCAAGATAGATTGGATTCTGCTGCATTAATACGTGAGATACTGTGCTCTAAAAGCTTTTGAACTACTTCAGATTAATTCTCTATCTGATTATATTGTACCTCTTCATCTTTTTATGCAGTTGATTCAATTCTATTGTTATTCAGTGATGTCAAGGTATATTAGAGACTACACTAAAAAGCAGGTATTGGCAATGAACACACAATTCAATTTGCAAAATTATATTAATCTATCTCTGGGATACATCTATTCTGAGTGAGAAATAGATAGCAGCAGTGGCGATCTTATCTCACTTTGTTTTTAAGATTAAAGAGTTGCTTATACACTTGTCAACATGGGTAAGAATAGATATGACAAGTGTATACTGTTGTGATATGTTTGTATATGGGATGAAGGTGGGGAATAGGTTGCTGGGGTTAGAGATTATTGAGGGTTGAGGAATGTCTACGTAGATTCTCAGTCATCCAGGTCAAGAGGCAACTGAACTTTCTTGCTTTTCTTTGAAGATGTTTCACTTCTTATCCAAGAAGCTTCTTCAGCTCTGACTGGGTGGTGGGGAATGGAAGGATTTATATTCCTTGCAGACAGCTGTTCATTTTCATTCTTTTAGAGAGTCATTGAGGCCATTTGGAGGTTTATCTGTGTCCTCAGGATCATCTGTGTAGTGCAAATGGACATGGAGCCTTCTTGGAACTGCTGAAAGGACTGTGTTGTAGGCAGGAGATAGATCATGTCATATTTTTTCCCTATGTTGATAGAGGGCTGTTTGATTTTGACATATATGGCTTCTTTGACCCCTCTTTCAAATGAGTGATCTCTTCTGACCAAAATGTGGACTTCAAAGGAGTGGTCTTTGACTCCATTGAAATATAGATGGGCTGCCGAATTTTATAGGAATATTGAAGAACAGCACAAAAACCAATTGAGCCAGTTGGTGGGTTGTGTCATGTGAATATTAGTTGAGTGCTAACAGTGGCAATCTGATCCGAAGGTGGGGAAGATTAATAACAATTCCTGTCATGAGCAAATCAGTGTTTGATTGTGTGGGATTTATTTGAAGCTACCATTTAAAGAGGCAGTGTTCTATTACCTCCTCAAGAAGTCATTGCCTGACTCCAAATATTGGGCAATTTCCATTCTGCCTTCAATTTTTCCATTGTAGGGAAGATTATCGAGAAGGTGGTTGGGCTGCAGTTTTAGAGGAATCTAAAGAAACATGGTACCTAAAGAAAATAAATTTCTTTTTCAGCTGGATTTCACACTGGGGTATATTACTGAGACAGCACTGATCAACCTTTGGATGATACTTGGCAAAAATGGAATAATGGTGGTACAACCATCTTACCCTCATTGATCTTTCAGTGAGCCTTGATACCATTAATCATAGTATTCTCATAGATTAGTTTCAGGAGTGGAGGGGTTGAGAATGTTGAATGGGGACATTATAGTCTTACCTCTTCCTCTGTATCTGGTTCTAATCAATATTGGTAGAGGGGAGATATGAAATTAATTTTCTCATTTCTCTTTTAAGAATTTCAACTTTTATTTAACTCGTTCTTCTCACATGCCACAAGGCACTTCTATGTCTGCCCTCTGTATAGAAAGTTCTAGCATTACACAGCAGTTGTACTCTATGAACCCTCCTGTAAGCTATTTTTCACACATATCAGCTGCATATGCAAATAAATAGTGATTGCCAGTTTCCACATGTGCAAACCTGGGAGGTTTCATTTTGTGCATATACTTCTGCACTTACTGTTCTTGACTCATGTCTATAATATCAGATTTTTTGTAGGTGAATTTTACATAATCTGAAGACTGCCTGAGCTGGCACCATCAGTGAAAATATCTCCTTTGTTGTCTTTTGCTTCTGGCCACATTGTCACCTGCAGTTCTATATGCGAAGTTCAGATTGTTTCATAGCAGCTATAAAATAAATCTAAAGAAGATGAAGAAATAATTAGGAAAATTTTAGAATGTCCAGAAATGGACAGATTGACACTATTGCTGAAAGATAAAGAAATTCAGTACACTTCAAAGCATGGAATTATTTTTATAAATGGTTAGACCAGAGGTGAAAGGAGTAGGTATGAAATTGTATTAGTAAAATTGATAGAAACTGATGATAAATATAGTGTAAAATGTATATCTAGGAGACTGTTTTTAACTGAATTGTCATATCACATTGCTCTTTGTTTTTATTCTATTTTTGTGTTTGTGCTTTTGTCTGAAAAAAAATCCTTATACCAAAAAAAAAAAGAACCAAACTAAAGAGTTCTTTTGAACTAAAGGGTTCTTTATGCTACATGGATTGTATCACCGTTCTCCCCTCCACCTTATCTGCAAGAATGGTCTTACTAGGAACATAACTTTCAGAATCATAGTAGATATTCAGCTTCTCTACATCAGTTGGGAGAATGAAGTAGTTTTCCTAAAATTCTCCACTCTTCTGCTTAGTTTTGGGGAAAAGAGATATCGTGTTCCATTATTGCAGAAGTGAGAAAACTGGATTTTCAGATATTTCTGAACAGTAAGATGTATCATGTCTATGTTGGCTGAAGCAAATGGAAATTAAAGGCAAAAACTTAACTATAACCAATTTTTCAACCCTTTGGAGCACCATAGGCTCCCAATTACTACACTGTAATGATTATGAGTACTAACCAGGAAATCACATGCTGTGGATTTTAGATTAATGGCCCCAAGGTGGTTGAGTTGCAGTGAATGCTCATCTTCTAGACTCATGTTTATTCTAAAGAACTGCACATGAAATAAATTACATGGCACATTCATCTATATAATTCATAGTAAATATACATAAACCATTCCTTTGGAAATACTCCAGCCATAGGGAACAACCCTGAGAAAACTGAAAATGTAAATGATAATTTTTAATGTTTTTTGCAAGGTGTGTATACTTGCACGTAAAAATGCAGATTATATGGAAATGTCATATTTAACTTACCGAGAGAAACATCTTAAATAATCTATGAATTTGATGCTAAAATGTTTACTCATCAATCTATGCTTTCTTTAATGAAAAACTGTGCTGTATTTTTTTAGCCAAGCATAGCGTGCCAATATGCTTAGAGAAGAAAGAATATTTATAGAATTCTGATTTAGATAGCTTTCTGTGATCAGAAAGGTGAAAGAATCATTTAAATGTCACTAGAAACAGCAAAGCAGATCAGAAATGAGTAAAGAATTGTTTGTTCCTATGGATATTTATTTTAGTGGTTAGAGTGTCCTAGATATCCTAAATAGCATTTTAAATATCAGTAATGGAACTAATGAACAGCTGTGAAATAATTAGCAAATCTCAGCAATAATATGTCTTATAATATGATGACATGCTAATTTCAGGAAAGAAAAAAGTAGAATTTATTTCAGTAGTTAAGTCCTCTGAAAACTAATGGATAGACAAATGGAAAAATTTGATTTTGTTTTAGATTGTAAACATGCTCTTAAGACAATTGTTTGCTTTTCTTGAGTGGAATAAAAATAGAAAAATGTCTGAGCTGTTGTCATAAATATCTGAGCACTCATTTTGAAACCATTGATATCAAAACTAATGTTGTTTTTTTAGAATATTGCAAGCTATAAATGTAAATATGTTACATTTGAAAGAGCAAAACCAACTCTGTGTATGTATGTGTGTCCTAACATTTTAAGTAAAAGTAAAAATTTCCCTATCCAATTGTGTCTGATTCTGACACTGAGTACAGTGCTCATCTCCATTTCTTAACCGAGGGTGCCTGCATTGTCTGAAGACATTTCTGTGATCACGTGACCAGCATGACTACACACTGACCTCCCCCACCAAAGTGGTATCTATTTATCTACTTGCATTTGCATGCATTCAAATTGCTAAGTGAACTGGAGTTGGGGTCAATAATGAGAGTTCCTCCTGTCATGTGGCACTCAGGTCTTGAACTCAGGCTGAACAAGCTCAGTGTCTTTAACTGCTGAGTCATTGCACCCCACCTAACATTCTAAAAGCTAACAATTCTCATGTGCTGCATTTCTGCCGAAGGTTTGAAGCTCTACTACTTATACCCAAATCGATAGTAGCCTGTGGTGGCCCAGGTTTCAAGCTCGGGTAAGAAAATACAATCTTTATGCCTGGTTTTTATTTTGCTCCATGTCTGTTTCAGCCATGTCATTTTTCCTTACTTCTGGGCTCATTGTATCTTCTCGTCTCTCTTTCCTAGCATCTCTCTGCCCATTTCCATTTGGCCTTACACAAGTTAGTAAGAGAAGTGCATAGGTTAAGGAAGCGCTAACAAGAACTTTCTTTCTTCTGCCGTTTCAGCAAAAGTGTAGCTTCCTCAAAAACTGCTGCCCTAGACAGATGGCGAGACGCACAATTGCATTCAAGTAGTTACGCTTCCTTCTTTTATTTTTGTTTGGAATTTGTCTCTTTAGGTTTGTGATAGCCCAGCTCTTAGAATTTGATTTCCCAAGACATTCAGAATGTTCATGAGAGAATAGCAACCAGAAGTGCATTTGTATCAAATGCCTGCAGAGAACATAGAAAAAGTCATTCTTTACATGTGCTTTTGGAGGTGTTTCAATCACTACGATTTCATCTTTGCCAAGAATAAGAAACCGTCTGCTGTAAACCTTTAGTGCAGACAGTCCTTGACTTACAACCACAACTGAGCCCAAAATTTCTGTTGGGAAGCAAGGCAGTTGCTAAGTGAGTTTTGTCCTGTTTTATGACCTTTCTTATCGCAGTTGTTGAATGAATCACTGTACTTGTAAAATTAGCAATGCCGTCATTAAGTGGATCTCGCTCCCCCTTGACTTTGCTTGTCAGAAGGTCACAAAAAGAGATCACATGATCCCGGGACACTGCAACCGTCATAAATATGAGTCAGTTGCCAACCATCTGAACTTTGATCACATGACTGTGAGGGGAATGCTGCAATGGTTGTAACTGTGAAAAACAGTCATAAGTCGCTTTTTTCCAGTGCTGTTGTAACTTCAAACAGTCATTAAACCAATAGTTGCAAGTCGAGGGCTACCTGTAATACTCCAGTGCTAGTAGAGTACTGTGAAATGAACTAGGAGACAGGGCTGTGTGAGGTGCTGCAATTTTGTAAATATGCTGTGAGAATGACCTTGAAAGACAGAAGGGAGAACCACAAGTCAAAGGTTTGATATAAAAGAAATCTGAATACAAAGCAGAAATGGGGGTAGAGACATCACCTCAGGATTAACTCTTCCTTGTTCTCTGGAACATAAAGACCAGGAAGGGAAAGACTTGCAAGATTCTGTTACGTTAAACTTTCAATAAAGGTAGCATTAGTGCCCATGGTCTTCATTTGCCATCTAGGCAATCACACAGGCCTGATATTTGCACCTTACTGAGATGCTTTGCATGATGAAGGTGGGGCTGTGGTCTTGTTGGGGCACAGTGTTTGAGAAGTTCAAGACCTGAGCACCACATGACAGGGTGACCTACCATATTGGAAAGGTTGGGGATCACTGTCCTAATGGAAAAACCAGCCAGAAATTTAGGGAAGTGGTATGAGGAAGATCTAAAGCTAGCTTTTGGTCTCCTGTTTCAAAACAATAAAATGAAACTATGAATATCTGGTGCACTATTGGTATATTTTTAATCAACAAGATTTAGCTTGCCACAGCTCCTTCCTTGCAATATGGATACAACAAAATCACATAGAAGGCTTAGAGAAGATATTGTCAGCATGTTACTAAAACACTTCTGAATCCACAAGGTTGAGTGGCAAGGTTAAAAGCCTAATTTCAGCATTGCACATTTATATCTGGGGAGCTCTTAAGACTTTTCATAACGACAGGATTAAATACAGTTCCCAACTACAAACAGCTCCTATAGATTCATCTGCATATTTTACACTTATCACACAGAGAGGTAATGATTTTGTAGGTCTTTGTGCGTCTCTTCAAATTCGCCCATTTTGAGGAAATCATATTTTCTTACAGGAAATGAGCCATGACCAATCACAGAAAACATGAGAAAATCCCTTGATAGGTGACCTTTGCCACATGTAAAAGAAGCTGTTCAGTGGCTGAAGTTTCATGGATTTGCAGGCATGAAAATCAGATTTTCTGGCCACCAATGCTGTTCAGTAAATAAATCATCCATCATTGTGTCAAACAGTAGAAACATGGAGATGCTGCCATTCAGGGCTGAATAGAGGCATTCAGTTTGCAGTTCAACAGGTACTTCATGTGGCTATTTCAAGACTTAGAATAATATTAGACCTTTTTTTCTCCCCAAATATCTTAAAGGCATTCATCGGTAATAGGAAAGGAGCAATAAGAAGCAGTAATAAAGAAACACAGAAGAATGAGGGAAGTGCATGCTTAAATATTTGCACTTGGTTTCCATTCACACTAGCAGTGTGCAAAGAAACTTTTCAAATGATAGTTCAATAAAATTAGGTTAAAATATGTTCAGTTGAGACCATTGAAAAGTGATTGATCCTATGGCCCACTAGACTATATAACAGTATTTCTGTGGCTGTTGATATTGGGAAAAATGACTTTGTTCATTGATGGTTAACTGGAAGCCCATGCAGCATCCAGAACAATTCTGTAGCATCTCTAGGATGGAAAAAAATGTCAAGACCTTTTTTTTCCAATTTATGGAATTTTATGTGACAGTAAGCTTTGCTATTTAAATAATTATAGACCTAAAACAAGATGAATTGATGACATCAGCAAGCATTGTGGGCCCAATTGGCATAGTAAAGCTCAGGACCATATGAATTGGAAACATGTGGAAGAGGCCTTCATCCTGCAGTGGATAGACAATGGCTAAAATGATGATGAGAGCTAAGCATACACTTTTTAAAAATTTTGCTTTGTGCACGTGTGTTTGTGAGTTCAACTCTTATCTCCTCCCTACAGATTTCTCCACAAGATTTTCCTGATTTTCCTGATTTGTCCTTGTCTTCCTCCTAGGGCTGAGAGAGAGAGAGAGAGAGAGAGAGAGAGAGAGAGAGAGAGAGAGAGAGAGAGAGAGAGAGAGAGAGAGAGCGCTGTGGAATCTTTGGTGCTCTTCTGAGCTTGGCTGTTTTCTTGCAGATGTTTCTTTTTTTCCCATTTTTTTTATTGTAGTATACATTTCATAATAAACGTCGTTTATAAAATTACAGTTGATTTATACATCATCTTCAATATCACATGTATGTGTATACATGATATTGAAGATGATGTATAAATCAACTGCAATTTATAAACGATGTGTGTGTGTGTATGTGTGTATACACACATACATACACATACATACCAACATACACAGTCAATTATTTATAACCTACAAAAAATCTTTATCATTTAATACCTTTAACATTTCTTTTCTTCTCTATTCCTTTTTCTGTTTTCCTTCCTTTTCTTTTCTTGTTTCATTATCCAGCGAAGTGACATCACCAGTGCTAGTGAGTGTGAGGTTTGCTCCCTGTTTTTTAGTACTTGACCTGTCAGTGTTGGTGGGGGTGATGCAGTGAATATTTGACAGACATAATTAACAGGCAGATTTTTTACAAAATAATATAGAAAATTACATTATTTTATTCTTTATTTCTTTGTAAAATATAAACATAATGTAGAAAACAGTATGAAATATAATTTTAATGCTATAATTATTTTTAAAACATTGAATTGAGCTCACAAAAGCAAAATGCCTTAGGTCTTCAAAAGTCTTTATTTGGCCCTGGCTCACAGTCTCTGAGTCAGTAGCCTGATACCCTTCATCATTATACCAAACTGGTTCTCATAAGCCGATGTAGATATGTAGATACCATGAGAGATCAAGTCAATATTCTCATGGAAGATGAAGAAGTTGTAAGTCAATAGAACTAATTTTACATAAATGTGGAATAAGCAGAATTTTCACTGCACTAGCATCATGATTCATTTTTAAATATGCAATTTCTAATGCTTGAAAGTAAATGAGTTGAATTGATCCTTCGCCTATATTTTGGAAGTGATTATTAATTGACTTTAATGAACAAAGTTTGGGCTGCCCATCTTCCTCCATATTGGTTATGATGTGCAAAATATCATGATATACAGTAGGCACGATTTAACATGAAAGAACTTGACCATCACCATTGGGTTACTCTGAATTAATTGTAAAGAGCATATCAGTAGCAAATAGCAAATATGGGAGAGCAAAAGGACAAACACTAGTTGTTAGTAGAAAACATGCTGCCTCTCAAAGGATCAATCTACAGTCTGGGAAATTATCTGTATGGAGAGGGCACCTCTGAGTTGTATATCCTTATATGGGAGCGGGGGGAAAGAGGGAAAGAGAAAGGAAGAGAAATTGGAGAAATTCAAGTGGATGGGAAAGATGCTACAAAGCAATCTTTTTTCGAACTTTTTAGAATTGTTTGTCTCAACATACATTTTAATGCACCTATTAAGTATATACTGCATCCGGGTTGGACCTTGGCAATTCTCTAGTGAATAACTCTGCCCTAGGCTGCTTAGCAGCATTCCACTTTTAAAATATATGCATTTAGTTGCTATTTATAGTATTGCGTAGGCTGATGCTTCTGAGAAAAAAGTGTGTGTGCCTTTTTCTGTTATGGTAATATATGAGCTTGGCTTCAGCTGTGGCTGCCACAATTATTCATATGAAGGAAGTTTATGATAATAAAACCTCCACACGCTTACAAATTGTCTAACACTCATTGGGTAGCTTTCAAGACCAGCAAGATATTTTCTTTGTAGACATTTCCTCCCAGCCTTGGAGTTTCAGTGCAATTCATCTGTGCAGAAGGCATACTTCTGGGTATTAGTGAAATCCAAGATATTTTCAGGGAATGTCACCTCTGCTGTTATTGTGTGACTGGGAAGAGCGAGTACATGAAGAATTAAACTCAGAGCAATTCAGTACTGCAGTCTAAGATGCTAGTCACCCATGCTGCCCCCAGCTTCTTAAATCAATTTTAGAATTATTACTATCATTATTAAATTTGTTTATCACCCATTTGCTGCAGGGCAAATTGTAGTGGGTTAACAAAGGGTCCAGGGTAGTGCTCAGTCTAAATCATGATGAATTATTCCCCTACTTCTTGAAGACCACATTTACACAGAGAAGCAAGTCGTATTGTTGAACTATGTGAATGAGTTCATCAATGCATGCCTTTTTGTTTAAGGAATTGCCTCCTTTTCCAGATATTTGCACACTTTCTGTGTCCAACATTATTACCTTTGTCACTAAAACAGATCCATTTCCCCCCATATAGTACCACCATAGCTTTGATGATCCACTAATCTAAACAATAGGGGAAAGGTTGTTCTTTAATTGCTGTGTCCTTCTGTTGGTCCAAGAAAACTTTGTAAGGAAGAATTAATAATTCAGTTGAGGGCTGGACTAGAAGACTTTCAATATCTCTTTCAATCCAAGTTTATATTCTATGTTCTAGAAACAAGGTGGAAGCATTGCTGTCTTAAAAGTTAAATATGAAAAAAGAAGGAAGGGAAGCCAAGTCAAGCCAAGTGAAGGGAAAAGTTTTCAGTACTATGGGTAGAGGGTGAAAAAGCAAGGGGATTAACCTTCACTCAGTCTGGACAGAAATGAAAAGTGTGATAATTGGGGGGAGGTGTCAATGGCCTATTGTGATGATAGACCAATCAGAAAGTAGAAATCTGTCTTAAATCAGCCAATTGTTTGTGTAATTTCCAAACATTCCTTTCCTCCTCCTCCTCCTCCTCCTCCTCCTCCTCCTCCTCCTCCTCCTCCTCCTCCTCCTCCTCCTCCTCCAACAGG